>JACCPG010000134.1:80928-98402 GCA_016069955.1 Drepana arcuata
TATATGTAATATATATATATATATATATATATATATATATATATACTACATATATATATACTACATATATATATATATATATATATATATATATATATATTCAAGTTGACTAGTCAATGTAGTCGTTGACCCTATCAAAGGGGAAAAGTATAAAGAACAACATCTCAATCTAACGTAATTCAATTCTCAAACTTTCTTAGAGAAACAAAGTGTAGACTCGTAACTGATTGTATATTTCTTCAACATATTCCATCTTCCTTCCAGTACCTAGTGAGGGCTTGACAACACTGTTTTATTTGTATAAAGCGAAGTGTTTATAAATCTTCACGTCTCCCCACAAGGGTTAGGCAAATATACAACAATATTCTTTTGTAGGATTTATTGAGCGTTGTTTTCTAATTCTAAAAAAAGCAGCACGTGTCTGTCCCCTTAGATATAAAACTTGCTTCCGTGTGATGGGGGTGGGTCGCTACAATAATATATATAATAATATACTTCTTATGATGCTTTCGCAGGCAAAACTGCACAACAGAAGAGAACGACGCGAGCAGTACTATATGCCCGCCGAGTAAATACAGAAGCCCAAGTGGAGAGTGTAACAACGTGAGGCATCGCCCCTGGGGCCGAAGGGGCGACGTGTTCCTCAGACTCTTGCCGCCCAACTACTCCGATGGTAAGCATACGTAAGCTTCATACCTGCCCGCAAGCCGAAGCCGGGGTGGCCGAGGGGTTCGTGATTGGTCACACCACGAGCTTTAAAGGAAAAATTTGCTATCAAATTCATTATGACATCTGGATTTCTATTGTCAATCGTCATGTCTACTAGTAATTGCATTGGCAGTGCGCCCACCACCTTCAAGCCAATGTTATCCTTTAACTTAATACTATCGATATACTCCAAAGCAATTTTTTATACAAACAGTTTTAGTGTCCTCTTTACATGTTTGAAAAAAATTGAAAAATAAGATAAGCAAGTCGTTAACTTCCAATTATTTAATGATTTACTTTACTAGTGACTGCACTAAAGTTCAGAAAAACTCATTGGCACAGTCGGGATTTAAACTTGCAATGTTCGTGTTGCAGGCAACTCGCACAACACGGCCACCTCGGCTTCTCATAAATCATAGCATGACATAATATATACATCCACACTATAGTGATTATTAAAACTGGTCAGATGACTGATTGAATAAGTTGTGAGCTTTTTATCAATTTCAAATGCATCACATCCGTAGTTAGTTGCAACACAAACCTTAGTAGTAATCAGTTGACAAGATATTTCAAGCACGTAGGATTACGCAAATTATAGCCATTACTATGACTATTTATGCAATGGGTCAGCAGATGCCTGTACTATTTTCTAAAGCACCATTTAATTTAGTCGTATTGGCCCACTAAACGCCATTGACCTTATTATTTCCCGTATTTAAACGTGCCATACAAATTCTCATAAGTGGTCCTATGGCAATTTCCTAACATTAGCAATAATACATCTGCTTTGGCTATCTAAGATATTCGATACCTACGTTATTTGCTGCTGTTAGGAGATATATACATAGGTAATAGATTTAGTAGTTATAAGTGAACAAAAAATATGTTAATACCACAAACCTTAAAGCCTCATGTAGCCTTAATAGGTAAGTCTAACAGCTGACCAAAACTGGATCTAGTTAAAAGTGTTTGAGGTCACTTTGAAATTGAAAGTCACGATCACGGCACAAGGCGGTTTTATTGTGACATAACACTTTCAAATCTTGATGTAGCTATTTATTACTTTGGCGATACTCGAATGCCTGTATATTAAAATTCTTTCAAATATTCCAAGTATGAAAAACAGCCTATATTATATCTATTGAAGGAGTAAACCATTTCATGAATATTGAATTCGCTATCTGCCTGTTGACACCTAACCTGCCATATTTACATATTTTCAGTGAAATTTTGTGTTAATATAGCTTTACCTGGCCCTTTGGGAAGGCGTTACCATCTTAAAAGGGTAACAACATCGACCTTTAGATTCTTAGGCAGAATCAATAACCACTCAGCCAAGTGGTCATCGGGCCACGAACTAATGATAATATACACACATATTACATATAATCGCATACCTGGAAACCACTAAAGGTATTTTCGAGCACGTGAATTCATCCTACAAAGGAATTTTATTAAAATACGAAGAAAGTTGTACTGATAAAAACAACAAAAGCTAATTGACAAGCAACTCTATTTCAACATAATCCAATGCCTCATTAAAATGCCTTTTATCTCGCTTAACATCGAGCACTTATGCCATGGCACTTACTCATATGATGAAATATGATGGATCTCTTAATACCTTGAGATGAATGAACAACTTCAACAAACTTTCTTTTCTAGCCGGTGTACAAGTTCGATAACGTGTTAAGCAATATTTTGATTTAATTACACGATTGAAGATTAATAAATATTCAGGCCTTATATTCCAACAAGACTTATTAATGTATGTATGTATATTTATGGTTCAACGTATCAGATAGCGAATCCATCACCGTTCCTCCAGCTCTTTATACGTACATGGATTTTTTGCAGAAATTTTTTGAAACATATGCAGGTTTTCTAGCGATATTTTTCTTCGTCATACATCTCTTGGTATGACTAATCACTGTACTTAAGTTCAGAAGATCTCATAGGCACAGTCGTAGTTTGAAGTTGCAATATTTGTAATACAGGCGACTACTCTAACCACTGTTTTCCCGGCTTCAAATATCATACTTAATTAGTTATCAACCAGAAATTTGTTACACCCAATACAAGGAAGTAAGACAATAGAAACGGCACAAACACTCAGCTTCATGCGTAGCTATACACTGATAAAAACCAGAGAAACTTCATTCCAAACTCGCTTCTAAGTCGTTTCCACAGTTGATTGAAGCAAAATTAAATTTCAAGAGATTGTATCTGTACTTACTCCATTCAATGATTTGAGTTCATCTCAATCACATATTGAACAAATCTTATGTATGTATACATACACTAACTCAATTCTAAACTCGAGCCTAAATTGCTCGAAGAGTTTGCCTTAAACATTACTTAATTAAGAATATAATCTAGGTTAATACATAATATTAAAATACATAACAAATTTACAATAATAAATAATTGCAAGCGCCTATAGGCTGCAATAACCGCTTATCGCTAGGCGGACTGCATTCTTATATGCCACCTTAATTGTAAAGAATAAGAATACAAACTCACCAAACATTGCCCTAACATCGCGTTAAGCGTTGATCTTCAACAAAGCAATTAGATGCAAAAAGGTATCTTTAAGACACTAAGATACTACATTTAATAATAATCCGGCTTGTCGTATGCATAAACATTACAGTATAGGTATCAATATTTTACCTCCAACTGGAGCGATTGCATCATCGTCTGCTTTGACTGGGAGCCGATCACCCGTGGAACTGAAAATTAGATGTTTGGATCGAAACATTCTGTTAGCATATTTATTGGCAAAAGAGAAGGACACTACAATTTGTAACATTATTTTTACAAAGATACTTTTAACTTTCTTTTGTCTTTGCCTAGTGTACCCGTTCCGAGCCCACGTCCTTAAATCGGGGTTTTAGGAAAGTCAACTCAACAAAAAAAATTACTTTAGTAAAACGAATACACAACTCGGCCAGAATGGCATTCTATTAGTTTTGAGAATTATATTCGAATATTCTTTTGCATGGTATCTCAATCTCATAGACAACAGAAGATCGCTAGACATTCTATCCGCAAGTCAGTATTTAAATAATAGCAATAGCTTTATTCCATTGCTCTTTACACAAAACATAGGAGTTTTGTAAACATTTCTATAGGAAGATTGATTAAATAGGGCAAACGTTTTAAGGCTACAGCCAGAGAGGTACCAATCACTAAGATTTAAATAGGAAACCGTAACTGACGTAACTACCTCGCTAAGGCACGGTGAGCATTGCATATGATCCCGATGGAATTTATTTACATATCGACAAATTTGTGGAAAGCAAATTATCGAAGATTATTATCAAAGGAACTACACTGATGACATCATTTATCGCCAAGACTTGCGCTACAACGTTTGTATTTAGAAACCAATCTATTAGCTTGTAAACTTGACTTTCTAGCTCAAATTGTTATGTCCTGATATCGCTATATAAGGTCACATGATAACTATTATTTTTAATGGATCATTTAGATTTTTATGTTATTTTTATTAGCGAACACGTCTCCTTTTCGATATAGTTAAAATATTTGTCCGTTTCTTTATGTATATCGCAAAGATGGCTCGGAAATATGCAGTCCATCCTCAGTTTATATATAATACATCATTGCAGTCCATCTATTGGTTATGGATTTCTGCTCCCTATGTACGGTCGCAAAACTAGGGGCGCATTCGCAAGTTACGAAAAAATTACCTTAACCCTGATTGTTGATTGAGTGTTTTTGAGAGATTGAGAGTTGAGGAAGCGGAGTGGGCTGTATAATATACGTTTTAATTTACCTTATGTATTTTAGTAGTACAAATTTTCGCTAGAGTTATATTTTAGGTGCCAACGTGACAGATGTCAAGACCATCGCCGTTGAAAAGCATGATTATACATACGTCTTCAAATTTATTCTCATACGTAAGCCCTATGCGAAACTCAACAAAATCACTGTATTTAAGTTCAGAAAACATATTGATACAGTCGGTATACGAACTGACAATGTTTGTGTTGCTGTGGTGTAGGGTGGTACCCTACCACCACTGCTTTAACAACAAGTAATAAACGTTTTTTAATTGTTTTACCAGGTATATCCCAGCCACCATCGGAGCCAAATCTGCCGCAGCCATCGCTAGCAGTGAGAGCCGCGGCACAGCTGACACCGGAGGCTGACCATGATTTTGTCACCAGTATGCTGGCAGCCTGGGGGCAGCTCCTCATGGAGGATCTTATTGCTACTGCCAATGGAAATAAGGTGCGTTTTTGTTTGCAATGAAGATCGATTATATTGTTTTAAAAATCACTTAAGACTTCTATGACTTTTGCAATGTTATAGAAGAAGTGGCACCTAATATACCTCTGGCGGAAAGTGGGTGTGTGGGTATTATCTATACACCTCTGCTTACCCCTTCGGGGACCCTTGTGGGAAGGCGTGAGGATATTATTATTATTTATTATATTATTATAGAAGTCTTAAGTAATTACAATGCATGAAAAATGCATTTTTCATGCATTGTAATCCTAAATTATAAATGTAAAAAATAACTAAGTTACTACCTACACCTTCTGCCTACTCCTTCGGGGCCCTTGTGGGAAGGCGTGAAGATATTTAAAATAACCAAACAGATAGGTAGTTAGGGATGTTAAGAATGTAGTACAATGATAATAACTTCCCACAAAATGACCTACTTAGGAGTAAATTGTATCACTAAACTTAGGACTTACCAAAGTCCTAAAGCTGTAGCATACGAACAAGAGAACGATATTCCTGCTTGTCTTAGAAATATACTTTGGTTCTCGAAGTCTATAGTTCAAATACCAAATGACACTCAACTCAACACGCAAATAACCGCTCTCAGCGGGAATCAAACCCGCGATCTCGAGTTTCAATAAGCCAGATACATACACAATTTCAATTGCCAAATTTTCAGTGACCTTACATCCCAAAAAATATCCGCGTTCATCCACCCAAAAGCATGTGACTGAGTCAATTAACGATTTCTTGTATGTCTAATAAATCGATTAAGTTAGAGTCGCCTCTAAGATTCACACATCGCATCGAGACTTGAAGGACAACGGACGTGCTTTTTGTTTAAAGTAACGGATGATTTCGCAAGTCGCTGTTAAAGCATTGCCTGCCTTAATGCACGATGTAATCAATTTGATAGGGTTACCAACATTTTGAAACCTTAGCCTAACAATTTCCCATAAAAAAGTGAAGTCATCTTCAACATTTCACAGAATAGGTAAGCCGGAAACGGGATAGGGTTGCTACAATAATAACCAAAAAATTTACTTCTTGATGCACTTACTTACACCTCATCGGAGACCCTCCCCGAATGAGGTATTTTAGTTTAGGTGTCAATGTCACAGAGTCCACTCCGTCGCCCTCAGATACTACCGTAAACAAAACCTTTGATTTTTTCTCATGACATTTTCTTTCACCATACACGTATGACATATCAGTAGACTAAAGTTCAGTAAAAGAAAATTGTTACCGCTGGGGTCTTTTCAGAAACCCTTGATTTTACTTTGTAATATTGAGGCCAAAAAAGTTCTCCAGAATATTTATAATTATTACTGCCACAATAATAATTAAACTATTTGAATAAATCATATTGCAGTCAAGACGGAGCTAATAAAAAGTCGTTACATGATTGCATTTTGATAACCCTACTCCCGATTAACGACGCTCAAGCTTTTTTCTTAATAACTTGAACTTGGCCGAGAGAAGCGTAGAGACCAATTACGTATGATTACGTAGTTAATAAACAATTTATGGAACGCAACAACAATTACTTTACCTAATAAAAAATATATTACACCAAATTGATATTATAAAGTTGTCCTTGTTGAAAATTCAACTTACGACCTTTGTTGTAAACTTTAAACTCTTCAAATTACTGCAATTACTGACAATATTCAATGCAAGCGGACGTATTACGTACTTGTAACCTTATCAACATTTTGTTACATTCAGCCCGTATAGCGTGCACACTTATTGTATCCGGTACATGAGCTAATGAGCTAAATAAATATATATCTAGCATTTGTACTTCAAGTCCAGCCCAGCTCCCTTACTCGTGAACCAGCAATGCCCTAAGTCTATGCTTTTACTTAGCACTCAAGCATTGCCTGGCTGAAGACCTAGCGATTGCGCCATTGTTCTGTTAAGAAGCAAAGTGCCCGGTACACGCTACGAAGAACCATCAAAATAATATATAATAAATAAAAATCTCATAAGGTTTGATTGGTGAAATTCCGTTTTACTCTTTTACAGGAGCCTTATGGATGTTGCAAAAATAATTCAAGAGTGCTTAAGTACGAAAATTATAAAAATGTAAAACATCAAATATATTCCTCTCTTTCAAACTCGTGTGAGAGCACGTCTCGGTAAAGAATTACTATCCTAACCTCAAAAACCTGTGAAAAAAACGTTGCATAAGTAAAGATTTATGTTCGTGAAGTCATTAAGCATATTTCTACTATCTTAATTACCTACCTTTGTTTTTTTTTTACAAAACCAGGCACGTGATTCTGCGAATGACCTTTAAATTAGCCAACTCTCTGGCGAATAGGGCACCTTCACATCCGTTTGAGACTTCGTGTAAAACTTGTTGTCGTATTTTAATGTTACACGAAAATGTTTGCCTAATGTTTTGAATTTGAGCCGTAGGCGTTACTTTGTAAAATATTACCATGCCAATACTATATTGCAGGTTTGGACTCCTGAATTTAATTATAGTGAGTCAGACTGATATTTACGGTGGAGGATAACATTGTGGAACCATCTTCGTCTAAGTATGTATATTTCTGACGACAGTTGGCGAAGATCCATCTGTCATGCTGAAACCTAAGTGTATATCCCACGCGTGGTTAATCATACCGCTAAAATTTGGCCAAATTGGTCTGTATATTATTTGCCTACATGGCTTTAATATAATACTATCAATGGCCGTTACATACGACAAAAACTACTAAATCGGCATTCAATCGAAACTCGTAACAAAAGTATCAAGAATAGAACGATCGTTGTTTCGTAATATCGTGATAGTTCGCAGGTCGTATGGAGAAAGGTTACGCGACTTACGTGGCACTTGTCATGCAGTGAAAGCTTTGAAACGAGTTCCTCGTAGCCTAAGGCTATATTTCAAATGGAAACAACTTTACCAAAAATAAAAACAGGTGATAAAATTATTTGGTAAAGAAACCGAAGAAAAAGAAAGAATTAATTTCATAGAATCGTTATAATCAATTCATAATCGTAACGTCTATGATCGTACTGAAGAATGCAAGAACTCCTACGGCTCGCAACCATTTCTAGTTGCTGGGAAACGTAGTAGGTAGTCGCTAATGAGAAGGTAGAGACAATATTTATATCTAAAATACTTCTTTAATTTTACCACTATTTCGAATTGGTTGCAACCTGGTCCTAGCGTTGATTGCATTGTTTTACGCCAGTAATTAATAAAATAATAAAAATAATAATATATCCTCACGCCTTCCCACAAGGGTCCCCGAAGGGGTAGGCAGAGGTGTATAGGTAATACCCACACACCCCCTTTCCGCCAGAGGTATAATAGGTGCCAACGTGACAGAAGGCGAGTCCATCGCCGTTACTCAAGCACGACTACACATACGCCTTTGAATTTCTTCTCAGACGTATGCAGGTTTCCTCTCGATGTTTTCCTTCACCGTAAAGCTCGTGGTGTGACTAATCACTGTACTTAAGTTCAGAAAAACTCATCGGTACAGTCGGGATTCGAACTTGCGACCTTTGCGTCGCAGGCAACTGCTCGAACCACTCGGCCACCACGGCTCCTAATTAATTTTTAGATATAGTATGTACTATAATATAATGTAAGTCATAAAATCACATTTATTCTGATAGTAGAACATTTTTATTTATTTATTTAATCAAATTTTAATTGAATCAAAAGGGGTAGTTTCCAATAGCGTAAATGCTAATTAAGTTACCCAATGGTTGTTTTCGATCCAAATTTTGATTGGCATACTAATACATACATTACTAATGTTAATATGTTTAATGCTCAACTATTGCATATGTATATTATCTCTTTTATTATTAGAATCAATAGCATTTTGAATATATATATATATATATATATATATATATATATATATATATTTTCTAATATACCTCTGGCGGAATGTGGGTGTGTGGGTTTTACCTAGACACCACTGCCTACCCCTTCGGGTACCCTTGTGGGAAGGCGTGGGGATTTTTTTTTTCAAGATGACATAAGTAAATAAATTATGATACTATATTTTTTAAGCTTAAGCTGTTCCTTGATATAACCTTTTCTTAATTAGAACTAAGTATAGTTTGCAAATTTTAGTGACATAATTCTTTTTAATTAATAATTTTGGTAATGTCGGTATTTGTATAACTTGAAGATGGCAGAGTAAGTCAACATTCAATTTTTTACTTGACTCTGAACCTGAAGTTTTTTTGTTTGGTCTCTATGTTCTCGAATATTAAATAGCAAAATCGACTGAGAATCAATTTAAAATTCGAACACGACAATATCAATCGGGCTACCTAGTACTTTTATAGAATAACACTTACTTTCTCTCATAACAAAATTAGGTAATAATCTTAAACCTATTCAAGCTCATTCAAATGACAAATGTATATTTGTCTCTGACAATGTCACGCTAAAGAATTACACAATGTTTGTATTTGAATAACAAAGAGCCATTATGAATTACGTATTGTTAATGCGTAAAGAGAAAGTATTTTGTGGATCAGTTTTTCGCCATTGTTTCATAGAGCATTCGAAGACAATTTACTTTGAAAGGGATTTTTGATAACTTTTACATTGCTATGGAATTTAATTACGTTTAGAAAGGCCATTCACTTGACTTAAAATCACAAGTATAACAATTATTCTGTGTGTTATTATACCATCTAATATAATTAGGACCCTTTACTTTCATAAAAACATACATATCATCACGCTGAATCCCTAACGGGGTAAGCAGCGCCAGTTCTCTCTATACTCTTTCGCTTCGTCCACATTCATCAGTCTCTTGATACATGCTCGCCGGTTTCGAATACTCCTGACGTTCCAGCCATACGTGACTTACATACGTCAGTATTTTAAATTTCAGAGAATTCTTTACATATTTATATCTAGAAAATTTCATAAACTAAAAAAAACTGTGATTAGTCTCATAAAATAGGACACTTATCAAGCTTTTTTTACCGATACGATTATATTTATAGCACATATTATTTTTATTATTTTCTTAGCTCAAATTTGTGATACGGCACAATGAAGCAAAGCAAATAAGACATTTTTTTTTAATTTTTTCACATAAAAATCTGCTGTAACGGTAAAGTACCTTTAGATTTTTTTTACTTATTAAGAAAAATAATTATCATTATTTAGAAATAAAAGAAGAGTATGCATTTGACATAAGTTTTGACTGTCGACGTATTTGACGTTCATAATTCCACTTCATATAGAGAGAACTTTAAATGGCGTGGGAGAACCCAACGTGCGGTTCAGTAAATTCTTGATTATTAGTATTCGTATGATGCAAAAGTGTTGCTTAATAGCATCACGTGATTGGCTGGTTGGTTGAGTTTTGCATTCATTTACTCCAAACAAAAGCCTTTCTAGAACATTTCATACAGCACGGCTGTATTTCGAAAGGTTGGTTCGACGGAGAACTATCGATTTGCAAACTTCATTATACGTTAAGTCTGCTTTAATTGGAAAACTGTTGGCAATTTCAAAGAGTCTAGCTTTGGAAATATTTATCGCGATTATAGTGTTAAATAAATGAAACTTTGTTAAATTTGAACCTGGTATTTTGGATGTACTAATCATTATAATGATTATCTTAAACGAAGGAAAAACAAAAAAGCTTATTATAGTGCTTTTATCCGTTTATAGATTCAACATTTGTTCGAATTTTTCACCAATTAAGTATTTTTTTTTATAAAATAAATTGAATTACCCCTAAACTAATCTTGTTGAAACAAATTTTCTATGGGAACTTAAGAATAGTATACACTCTCATAATGGTATATACGTTTGTATGTCACGAATATTTCCCATCAGCAGGTATCCAACTGGTAACCTTTATTATCGTAGGACACGCAACATTCGTATTTAATAGATGACTTGTTATATGTAAATAATAGATGAAAATTAATTTTATTTGTTTCTAGGATTGCAAGAGATCATCGTGTGAATATGTACGCTCCGCTCCCGCGAGAAACATCGACTCTTGTGGTTTTGGTACGTATTACTTAAATACATAAATTAAGTCGAAACAGGGACTGATTACGGAAACGTAAAGAGACGAGCAAGAGAAACCGACGAGCATGTATGATGAATGTGGACAAAGTGAGGTATGTAAGTCTAGAGAGAACTGGCTCTCTATACTCTCTGCCTACCCCGTTAGGAACTCGGCGTGATGATATATGTAGGTATAATTAAGCCACAGCTCAAAATATTTTTAGTAAAACAAAATAAGTTACACTTCGCATATCCCATTGGCTTAAAAAATTGTTTAGAAAAAAACAACCAACATAACCTTACAAAAAGGTGTTCACCGAATACCTACTCGTTTAATTATTTTTCGACCTTGTCAAAAGGGACAGATTTATAGACGTCAAATAAATGTATCCCTTTCGTATTCTTGAATAATGGTGAGGTAGAGAGCAAGGTAAATATGTTTTTCCATCTTAAGTCGCAACATAGCATATTGCTTGTTAGATACTAAATGGTGACCGAAGTTGTATGTGCTAACAACACCAGCGATAAAGATAAAAACTCGCGCGATTTTGATCATATGTTAGATGGAGTAGCAGTGCTACCAATGCAACTGATAAACTGGTCCCGTTTTGCCAGGACATTTTAAGGCCATCTCAAACAAAGTTGACAGTTAAATTAATACCACAACTTAGTTTATCTCTATACTCCGAAGTCCGAAGATTTGAAACCTTAATTTTATATCTGAGGTATTAAATGCCGCTGAATATTCAAAGATCAACCTAGATTACTTGAGTAAGTAAGCTAAGTAACTAAGTTATGATGCAGCGTGTGGCCACCAAATAGCTTGTAATGTTGCACTAGGAAGCATTGCCCGAGGCACTGGTCGGTCGAGAATATTGAAAACGTTGACATAACCATTCACATAATTTTATTTTTGGTTCAGTAAATGTTGTTTGGGCACATTGGTTATCCAATCGAAAAGCTGTACAATTTATAGCACAGGAACCTGCAAAGGTTTCTTTGAAATTAAGCTATATTTATATACTAACTAGCTGTGAGCCGCGGTTTCTCCCGCGTATAATTTCATAATCTTTACTAGCAATAAATATAGCCTATATCACTCATGGTGAATGTAGTTTTCCAATGATGAGATAATTTTTGAAATCGGTCCAGTAGTTTCGGAGCCTATTCAACACTAACAAAGAATCTAATCTTTCCTCTTTATAATATACTAGCTGTGCCTGCGACTTCGTCGGCGTGGACGGCTTTTTTATCTTTCGTAAAAATGTTTTTTTTTTTTTCAATAAAATGTATCCTGTGTTACTTCTAATACCTCCAAGAATATGTGTACAGAGTTTTATAGTGATCTCTTAAGTATTTTTACGTGAAAGCGTAACAAACAAACTTAAATTCACATTTATAATATTAGTAAGAATAATAATATAAAGCTGCTCCCAAAAAAAACGCTGCTCACAAAAAAGAAAATCCTCGACGAGAAAAAGAATCTTATACAAAAGAAAGCCCTTGATGATCCCGAAATTGAAAATGTATTTATTCTACTGTCTGTTTCCCACAGAATACCGTGAACAGTTGAACCTAGCAACATCTTTTTTGGACGGTTCTGCACTGTATGGCAGCTCTGAGAAGGAGCTGCGATCCCTAAGGCTCTACGACGCTGGAAAACTGGATCTGGCGTCCTGTCGCAAGTGAGTAATCAAATCTCAATGTCCGACACTATAAATTCTCCATTGCATTTGATTAAGATCACAAAACGCCAGACTATTTTAGTTGTAAAGAAAAACAGAGAATAATGGTAAATGTATTATTGAAATAAAATACAGACATACTATTATATCTAGTCTAAGGACAAGCGATGAGTGAAGACAATTAAAAATGCATCTTTATGACTGGTGTGAACGTGCTCTTTAATAGAATAATGTAGCCAACTTCACACGAAATCAATATGTTTATTGTTGAATGTGTTAGCGTATTTTATGTGCGAATTCTGCAAAGAATAGGCTTTGAATTGATAACATTGTTGAAAAATACCCTATGTACTTACGAATATATAGAGACATTAGTGAGTTCATAATGTCTTGTGAATCATTATTTATGTAGAGCCTACTCTAGCGGTTTGAGCTCCTGCCTGTAGTAGGTAGGTCACAGATTCGAAGGATTTAAATCCACCGAGGAGAGATATTTGAATGTCGAACACTAAATACCTTATAAAATATATATTTTTTTATTATTTGAGACCCTGCGATTAGATACAGGCGTCTCTGTCAACTTTATCCATATGTTTTACCTCTGATATAGTGGTCAGAGACTTTGTTAAAAATACCTTATATTGGAGGTTCTATGTAATTACCTACCTTTGTACTTATGTGTATCATTGCCTAGAGCACATCCTTTTGTTTTATTCGGGACTGAATACATTTGTGCAGAATGGTCTCAAGATATTATTATCTGCTCATAGTTCTATATATTCTCAAGACGAAAGCTGAAATTAAACGAAAAATTCAAAAACTAGCAAAATGACAACATTAATAATTCACTCCTAAACTTGGTTTAACTTTTTTTTAAAACTATTAATAACATAAAAATTGTTGGATTCAATGCGTAAAACTTTATCGTTACAGCAAAAATAAGGTAAAAAATAACAATTTACGATTTTTAAGTTTTTAAATCCGTGTTCTTAGGCATCGTATATCCTGCGGAAATAAGAAGTCTCGTCTGAATTAATCATTCCAATAAAAAAACACTTCCTACAGTAGTTCTAGGAAGATATACTAATTGTGGTATCATTGAATTGTTACTGCATTCTCATGCAATACTGATTAGTGTATTGTTGGAAGCTAGTGCGAACGGTTCCCATAGTCACGTGTCCGGGTTGTCAATGGTGATAGCTTTAGTATAGTCCTTGTATCAGTTTAAACACTTATATACAAATTATTACTATTATTGTACATTGTAAATAAATTGTACAGATCCGTAAACTCGTCATGAGGACTCTATCTCGATTATTGATTGAGAGTTTTGTAATAACTTCGTTAGGGAACGTTACAGACGTGTTTCCCACAATGGTCCCCTAGGGTAGGCAGATGCGTATAGTATGTAGTACACACACACACACCCACTTTCCGCCAGATATATTTTAGGTGCCATCGAGATAGATGGCAAGTCCTTCACTGATACTCAAGCACGACTATACATAAGCCTATGAATTTCTTCTCAAACGTATGTAGGTTTCTTCTCGATGTTTTCCTTTACCGTAAAGCTCATGGCTTGGCAAATCACTGTACTTAAGTTTAGACCGAGAGTCAACCGAAAAAGTATTTACAGTTGTGACTCACGTCATCACACTCTCATCACAGGAAGTCCTTACTGGATAGGTAGAGGAATAAAGATTTATCTATTACCTTTGTTACTTCATCAGTCTATTCATACATGCTCCCAGTCCATACTTATAAGTAATTGTAGGCACTATACCTGAAAATAGATTTGAAGCACTTAAGAGCTTGCTTTTTTTGTAGTTATTGCCCTCAGAAAATAATTTATTTTGTTCGACTGCATATTATTGCGTCTAAGAGTATTGTTAACAACCATACTTTTACCTTATTTTATATTTTTAATGCCTGCATTCACATGAACACTTGTACACATAAAACCTGCATTGTAAAAAGACCAATCGCTTATCACTAAATATATTCCATGACCCCCGCCGCGGCTGTCCGTCTACACGCGAAAACCGCAAAAAAACCAAATGAATTGTGATACAAGTTTCACCATAAGATATTTTTTTTTAAACATGATTTATATATTACTAATAAATTAATGAAGCCTTTGTTTTGAAATTGCATCGGTCCAATATTGGGTTGTGTTACTTCTGTCAAAGTACATAATATTTCGAAATCAGTAGTTTTCGTATTTCTCACTTCTTTTTTATCATCAAAATTCAGGTGAAGGTGACATTTTGCTGCAACACGGCTCGAGAAAACCTTTCAATTAGTTTCAAGCTATTACTCACTAGCGGATCCGGATATTTTTATTAATAAATCACGCGGTTTCGTAACACCTACCAACATTACCTCTTAACATAATGCATATCACCTGTTGTCGGTTATGCAACAGCTTGTCGGCCTTTGAGTACTAGGCCTTATTGGTGTTGGCATATGTTACCATGTAACCAATTTTTTTTCGATATCCTCATTTTAAGAGTTCTCGAATAGATCCCTTGAAATCATGTGCTTAAAGGTGTTTTCACTGTGTATAAAAAATATAAAAAAATTACATTTGTTTATACCGCAAACACCCATTATACTTATGTACCCTCATGGGTGTGAGCAGAGGGAAGGGCGCCAGCTCTCTCTAAGCTAACAGATCTTTTTCGCTTTATCCACATTCATCAGTCTTTTAATACATACACGCCGGCCAGAATACTCCTGTCATCCTTCAGTATTTCACCGATTTGTACTAGGTTTAAACAGCCTTCATAATATCTATAAATATTCCACGATGTAGTCACAAACTTGATTAAATGGCTGATGTATTTGTCGTGTCTACAAATAGACTAGTAACACACAATGTACGTTAAAGAAGACTGCTGCAAGATGGCACCTTGATTGAATTCCAACCTGTTGTCATATGAACAGATTGTATGCAAATAGAATTAAATCAACCTTGGCATTATTTGCATTCTTACATCATGTTTTGATCATAACATAGATGTAGACATTAAGACTGTTTAAGTGACTTTGCGTGCGTGTTTCAATGAGGGTTGATCGATTAACATGACAATTCTAGAATTAGTTACATACGACTTAACAGAGTTTAAATACGGTACTATTATAAAAAGGAAAGATTTCATTGAAAACTTCTCATGAACTTATTATATCATCATATATTTGAATAATCAATGTTATCGCGGTAAAACCGCGGGCACTGTAAGCACCCAAAATTTACTGAATAATTCAGTCTAAATGTATAATGTATTAATTAATATCCATCAAGTAACATGTTCATATTTGATTGTCTCACAGACAGGTAATAATTGAGCAAAAATCGATACCCAGCAAGTTAATAGTTAATGATATGATATAAAACGAACGCAATTTAATCTATATACCTAACACGTCTGTGGCATTATAAAGTTAACAACATTTTATTTGCTTTGTAAAAATAATTAGCTGTTATTTTTATAATAGGTACTTAAAGTATTCAGTAATGAGTACTTGGTATGAGGAAAACATTATAATGAACATCTTACGACGATACCTACATCTTGTTGGTAGATAACTATGGAAAGACTAATAAATTATGTTGTGCTTATAATTAATCGTGTATTTATTAAATATGAACATCCAACCTCGCGCACCATTGGGCGGGCACATCTCGATATTTATCGAAGGATAATTTGTAGGTACCTATATCACGATATTATTATAAAGTCCCCGCGTCTGTCTGTTTTATTTAAAGTATATTCGTATTTGAAGAGATTTGTACATTATTGGCAAAATATAAGAAACAGTAGCTATGTGCCGAGTATCTACTTAACTTCAGGTGTTGAACAATTTAGGGGAGTCACATAAAATAGTTATTAACTATGATAAATTTGGACTATATAACTAGAAAATGTTGTAGTGTTACTTAATTAAATAAAGATGGTATATTTATTGTCATAGTTGTATTATAATAAATAGCAATTTGCTAGTATGCTGAAGTGTACAAGTTATTTATTATATAACTTGTTATATTTTTGCAGGTGCAAGGATGGGACCCCTACCGCGCCTCTGTACAAAGCCCTTATGTCAGAACACAATCGTATAGCTGGAGAACTGTACTTCTTAAATCCGTTCTGGGATGACACCACTCTGTTCCTCGAAACCAGGCGAGCTATGGCCGCTATTATCCAACACGTAACTTATAATGAGTTCCTGCCAGTGCTGCTGGGTGAGGTAAGACAAAAATGTTTTTATGTTCATAACATGACGTAAGGTCTTTATTCGAGAGTGAGAAAGGTACGGATGTACCGACGTTGTATACCTTCATCGGTCTGTCTCATACCTTGAACCATACGTCCTTACAAACTCATCATGGCAAAGCTACGGAAGCATTTAGGTTATCAATGAAATTTTGTAAGCCTGTATTGAAAATGCTATTGTATTTCACAAACAATAAAATTGTGGAAGTTGCTAGACTACTTGAAATATTTTTTTGTACCTGAGAGTCGACTACAGTCACATATGATTCGGGCTTGAACTGTTGGTTACGTTCGAGTGGTCAATAAAATTATGTTATGTATATTATGCCAAATTTAACATAAAAACATAGCAAAACTAATCAAGTGCTTTCTCTAAGGTTGGCATGGCTAAGGCAGAGTTAAAGCTGACCTCCTTGGGCTTCTGGCGCGGATACTCCAGTGCGAACAGAGCTGGTGCCTACACCGAACTCGTCTCCGTTGCTCCTATCTTTGATGCCATGATGCATGACTCCCTGGTAACGAAACTTT
>JACCPG010000135.1:4741-33104 GCA_016069955.1 Drepana arcuata
CCCCTTCGGGGACCCTTGTGGGAAGGCGTGAGGATATATTATTATTATATAAAATTAAAACATCATGAGGAAACCTTTGTTCATGAAATGACATGAATGACATATATGAGAGGTACAACAACAATAACCAATGAAAGAGACTGCTCTTTATCTGACCCATTGGCACTTTATACTTTTATACTTTATACTTTACTTAATATATCAACGGTGAAATGTTTGTGTTGTTCACTTGTGGGAATGTTTGTTATTAATATGTAAAGGTCTGGTGACTTTATAACAAAGTAAAGAAGTTATTGGCCATGTGATGTGGCACCTGATTCAGTACTAAAGAAGGTAGAGGCAAGTAAAGATATAAAAATACCATCCATTTTCAATAGAGATTTAGGTGCCCATATGACAGATTTATTTTTAATTTCTTAGATAGGTTTACTCTCAATGTTTTCCTCCACATAAAGCTGTAATGCAGTTTGCAAAACACTTTGGATCTGGAATTGAATTTTTAGTAGAAAAGGCAAAGCAAAAGCTGCATATATAAGTATTGCTTGCTGACATCATTGACTTAAGCCTATGACTATGACATAACCACTGGTAGTACTTCCGAATTACCTGTGCATTAGACACTGAATTGACCATTATAAGTGATATGGTGGCCATCACACCACACACATGAGCACTATTGGGCAGCTCTCCATTTCCATTGCCAGTAGCCACTGCTGCTGCATCAATAATAATCCACCAACCAGTGAAGAACTGAAAATAGTTGAAGGGTAATGGTATAGACATTCCATAGATGAACTTCCTGAGACTAATCTATATAATAAAAATTGATGTCTGTTTTATCTATTGGTTATAAATGCACATGAACATATTAAAGATATGTAAAGCAAGTAACATACTGATAACAAAAACAGTAAATTGTTTCTCTATCTGCCTATTTTGATTATAAAATAAAAGTCAAGAACTTTTGTATGATGCCATCAGTTTCAAATAGGCCCATAAAACATACATATATAAGTATATCATTGCACTGCGTCTCTCATGGAGTAGGCAGAGTCTAGACTAGCATACCAGTTCTGTCTAGACTTACAGATCTCTTCTGCTTTTATCCATATTCATCAGTCTCCTCATACTCTTCACATATTCATCCATGAGTGTTAGATCAATTAGTTGTAGATAGCCGGATTGAGGTCATCCCCTGCCTTCTCCTTTCAGAAACTTTCACATTATTTATCGGTTTCGTCAGATGAGCATCCTTCTTCACTCATCCTTATATAGATATATAGCTAGCCAATAGATAGCCAAGACGGTGACAGTACCTACATATTCATATATTGTCATAGACCCTAAAGAGTGTTTAAGTATAGCAATTAGCAAGAAAACATTGACATAGTGTATTTACTACGTGTACTTATACGAGACTAGAATCACCAGAATACGAACCAATAGTCCTGATACTATTGAGGCTAATATATTCCGCTTCTCCCCGCCCTCAAACCATACGCAGCTCGGCAAAGTCACGTTCTCGCAACAATTCATGGTTAAGTTAAATACAGAATAATAAGACTACAAAGAACTGCACTTTTCCCTAATTTTAATAACAAAAACACCAGAATAACACACAGATGAGTGAAGTTTTTGTATGATCACTCAAAACTATACAGATTAGAAATCTTATGACACCGTTTTTGTTTTTACGTTAACATATATTAATGACACGGATACACGGTCTTCAATTATATGGATTAAATTGTATATTTAGTTGTATCTATCTTTTACTAATATTATCTTCGACTTCATCGGCGTGATCTTGAAAACAACACAAATACTAATAAGGCTATTATTATATAGTCAATATAATTATTGTAAGTGGAATAGCAATAAATAATTATGATTATGATTAATAAAATTACAACATTCCATTAGGTATCTATTACGCACAAAGTTATTGATTTCAATTCGTACATAAGTAGAACAAAAGAGCCGTGGTAGCCGAGTGGTTCGAGTAGCAGCAGCACAAAGATTGCATGTTCGAATCTCGACTGTACTTACTGTACTATAGTTTTTCTAAACTTATGTACAGCGATTCGTCACACGACGAATTCCATTTTATTATTACCCAACATATGGTCCATCAAGAAAGCCATAAGAAAAGTTCAGACGACTTGTCTGAAACTTACTTCAATGAATGAATAAAAAACGGTGTGTTTCTGTTTACTCGATGTATTTTATTGATAAAAACATACACTACAGTAATAAATTAAAAATAAGTATTTAAATTAGTACTAATAGCTACAGTTACATTATATAGTTGTGACAAAGTGTCAAATTATAAAACGAATGTTTGTCGACATTCAAATAGGTATGTAAAACCATGGCACAGTATAACCCACATACAAATTCTCATTGGATGTTTTTTTTTATATTAAGAATAGGTCGGGAGTATGACCGTAAATTGTTGTACTATTAGTAAAAAACGTAAAATGCAGTAAGTATATTCACTAAACCAGATAAAATTAGTCTAAACAATTACCTAACATATTATAATCTGCTCTGCAATAACAGATACAGATTCAACAATAAGCCTGACTCAATTCAACTCCACTGGTCTTCAGTGCGACCAAATTTGAACACTAAAGATCCTGCGAATATTAACGCATTTTGCATTAACAGACTGACACCTGGCCAGGCTGGCTTGTCGCTTCCTGTAATTAAAGATACATTTATTAATCAACTACATATTATAGATATCAGCGGCTCTTATTCCCTGCCCGATGTGCCCGCGACTTCTTCCGCATGGGATCGTGACTTTGCGCAGTATTTTTTTATTTAGTTTGGATGTGTGTGTATAGGGGATGCCTACGTCATAGTAGCTTCATGCATGCAAAGTCTCAGCCCGATCGGTTTAAAATTGACAAAGCTTCATAGAAACTTTCATCCCCTATTTTATCCCCTTGGGGGTAGAATTTCGGTAATTTCTCAGCCCAATCTGTCCAGTGGTTTGGGCTGTGCTGATGCTGTGTTGATAGATCACTATGTCAGTCACCTTTGAGTTATATAGATAAAGATATCCAAGATTAAGTTATTTCTCAAAACCAAGATTATTGTCACTTAATACTCACTGCTTGGCCTTTGAGTCAGGATCATGCAACATTATGGAGAGAAAAGGCTTATTGAAATTTTTTAAAAGGTTTTTCTTAGATATTACCTTACCAGCTGTGCCAAGTTATATTTTGTTGCTACTTTTTTATCCCGCTAATGTTCTATCTCTGTGCCAAATTTCATTTAATTCCGTTCAGTAGTTTTCGCGTGATAAAGGAACAAGCATCCTTATAAACTTTCACATATGTTAGGATGATTTATTTGGCAATGCTATTAAGCATTAGATTCTTAAATTTATCCTATGGCTACGGCATCATGGTCTTTATTAGAATGCATAAGGTGAGTAAAATGTATGCGTACCAGCTTGAACATAGTGAATGAAGAGGACCCCACAAGCGGCTATCAGCGAGGCAAATCCAATCACAAACCCTAGGAACAGCCAGAAGCGAGCGCCGCGAGGTCCCATGCAACCACCGGTATATGTCTCACCCCGAACCTAGTGAAACACAAGAATCTCTTAGGAAATTAATTATCTTGCTACATAGCACAATACATATGAACCTCCGAGTTTGTTGTGTGTTTTATTGGACATACTTTTAATTTTCCTAAGGTTGCTGCATATGCTAGTTTAGGAATTGGGCATATTATATTTATATGGAACCCAAAATATATCTCTGGTGGAAAATGGGTGTGTGTGTGTACTAACTATACACATCTGCCAACCCCTTCGAGGACCCTTGTGAGCAGGTGTCAGGATATTATTTATTTATTTATGTGACAATATTTTCTTGTGTCACATAAAGTTTTTAATTTATTAATAATAATATATCCTCATGCCTATTATAATAATTTAATAATATTAATAATTTATTACTTATTTTTATTATACTTGTAATATTTTGCTCAAGGATGGCAATGTTAAGAGTACTCGAAATGAACGAGCATGTATGAAGAGACTGATGAATGTGGACGAAGCGAAAGAGGTATGTAAGTCTAGAGAGAACTGGCGCTCTATACTCTCTGCCTACCCAGTTAGGGACTTGGCGTGATGATATGTATGTATGTAATATTTTCTCACCTGTGCGTTAGAGACAGAATTGACCATAACAAGTGATATGGTGGCCATGACACCACACACATGAGCAGCATTAGGCAGCTTAGCATTGCCAGTGGCTACGGCTGCTGCATCAATAATAAACCACCAGCCCGTGAAGAACTGGAAACAAAAGGATAAGGATTATGTATAGGTATAGGAGAAACTGGTAATTAAATATAATATTAACATATTTTGCCCCATTTGCCTGAATGTGATAAACTGAAGGGATTTTGAAGCATTTAGTCACCATCAGTTAAATATTATTTCTAAAAGTTCATGATAGCAATGGTTTCCTCAAGTTGCATATGTATGAAGTCTGAGGAGCCTGCTGTTAGATAACTAAAATATATCTCTGGGGGAAAGTGGGTTTGTGGGTAGTACCTATACACCTCTGCCTACCTCTTCAGGGACCCTTGTGGGAGGATATATTTACCATCATATCATCATGGTGGATCTCTTGCAACGTTAGCAGAGAGAGAGTATATTAGAATACTTAAATTTATTGTTTTGGCAGAGACAAATCAGTAAAGGTAACTTGTCATAACTTGTTTTAAATTTAATTATACATAGTCGTGACACTATTCTATTACCAAAGTTTTGACAGACAAATTGCAATATAGCTGAACTACCTACCTACCCTGTTATGCCTTACTAAACAAATATTAGCTCTTACACTTGTAGCTGTATAATGAAGTTTACATATTAAATAAATAAAGTTCGATCTTACATGAACGTAAACAAAAAATACAATGAATCACCAAAATACATACCAGAACTCCAGAAATTATTGACGCTATGATATTGCGCTTTTCTCCGCTCTCGAACCACACACAGCTCGGCAAAGTCACGTTCTCGAAGCAATTCATGATTAAGTACAATGCGTATTATGTGTATAACTAAAGTTACAAAATTAACGATTCAACAACAAATTTGGAAAGCAAAACAACTATAAAAAGTGCAATCTTAAGTTTAAAGTTTTGACATTGTCACCCAACCCACCCGCGAGTTAAATTTTTTTGTTAGCTTATGTTCAAGACATGGATACAAGTTTTTTGTTAGGACTCCATTGATATAGGACTCATATATTTTCAAACTGTGTAGTTATATAAATGAATGCACGATAATACATTTGAGTTTTTGGACACAATCCAAAGAAGTAATAAAACTTAATAGGCCTCCAAGATGGATGCGTTCTGTAATACATAAATATACTAACATCGTATGATAACTCTAAATAGTGTAACAGCTTTGGACTATGTCTAGTTTCATAACAACATGAATTGTTTTTAATGGCGTAATTAGTAATTATAAGATTAAAATTCGATGTGAAAACTGCTATTACCGCATGGTTTTGCCACCCATGTGGTATAAAAAAAAAGTTGTAAACGTCCTTAGGCGGCGCTCACCTAGAAGTGCACTGCGTGTTTGCTTGCCAACTTAGTGATATATAAATAGAAGGAACCGAATAATATGTAAAGCCTCCTACTAGGAGAATGAAACAACAAAGACCAAGTATAATAATGATAGATACAATTTATATCCTCACACCTTTCCAGAAGCGTCCCCGAAGGGGTAGGCAGAGGTGTATAGGAAGCACCCACACACCAACTTTCCGCCAGAGTTATATAAGATACCAACGTGACAGATGGCGAGTCCATCGCCGTCACTCAAGCACGACTATACATACGCCTTTGAATTTCTTCTCAGACGTATGCAGGTTTCCTCTCGATGTTTTCCTTCACCGTAAAGCTCGTGGTGTGACTAATCACTGTTATTAAGTACTGAAAAACTCATTGGTACAGTCGGGATTGGAACTTGCGACCTTTGTGTCGCAGACAACTGCTCGGAACCACTCGGCCACCACGGATATAATGTTGTTTTTATAAGTCATAGGCCTATCTAGCGCAATGCAGTAAACAGGAAAATATATGTATTTACACCAATGTATTTGCACATTAGTCACGTACGAAATATAGGTAACATCTAAGCAATTGGCACCTATACACCTCTGCCTACCCCTTCGGGGACCCTTGTGGGAAGGCGTGAGGATATATTATTATTATCTAAGCAAAATATAGGTAAAATCTAGCACCTAGAAAGATATTTTTTTAGCGAGATATATGACAAACAAACACACCTACATTGTATGTATTAAGTAGGTAACTAGATGCAGGTACCCCGCGGTTTCAACCGCGTAATCTATATATATACATAGGAGAGCCCATTTGTGAACTCACTCATCACGATAAAAAAAACAATTCTATAAAAAAACACGTTTTTCAACTATTGCTTTTTTTTTACTATTCCCGGGCGAAGCTGGGCGGGACAGCTAGTTTTTTATAAGTGAATATGTATGAACGTTTAAATGTTGACATTTGTCAATGATCTCTATAACATAAACAATATGATTGAATATTTATTGGCAGTATAGCCTTAAGGCATTCCCCAGACTCAAAATAAGATGCCATTTTCCCTATTCGACCTGTTTAAAAGAAGAGTCTCCTTTTAAATGTTATTCATACCTACTTCTGTCCGCGTCAGCCGCCGTCGCTTACAATGAAGGTCTTTGCTTGTGAGTACATACCACATTTTTGACGTGACAACGTCTTAAATTAGGTTGCGGCTGGGAGTCACTTATGAAAAAGTGTAACGCCCGGTAACGTTACGATGAGTCACCGAAAACAAAATATATTTCTATAGTTAAAATTTGTGCAATTCTTATTTTCATTCAATTCCTTGTTCCTATTGTGCAATTTAATTATATTCATATCAATAAATATTCTACCGAGAAAAAGACGTTGTCACGTAAAATCTTCGCCCGTAAAACCGACTTTACAGGCAACCATTTTTTTCTTTCACAGTTCACTTACCACATTATTAATTTATTATGTTATACATTAAAACATTTACTAAATTAGATATTATTATAATATGTATATTATATTTGTAACTCTGTTATTAATTAATTACTGTTAATAAACACTGGTTACATCTTCTTCTTAATATATATACATTACGTGTCACGTTGTTCGTCCTCTTTAACTACTTACCCGAATTCAATCAAATTTGCACACCGTGTGCAGTTTGATCCAACTTAAAAGATAGGATAGCTTACATCACAATTCGACCCGATAAGTGGCGCTGCGACCGTGTTTCAGGAAGTTCAACTATGCATTTCAAATGGGCGGAGCTGGGCGGGACAGCTAGTAGTATATAAGATTCAATTCAGTGTATCATTACATTACGCATTCTTCTTCCAGTACTGACGATCCTGGTAATTATTGGTGCTTCTATGATAGAAGTGAGCGCTAGGGATTGCTACTGCACTCAGGACTACTCGCCCGTGTGTGGGTCCGTGGGCCAACCTGCATCACGGGTCAAAACATACCCTAATCGTTGCCAGTGAGTTTAACTTTTTACTACTAGAGACAGTGATGTAATACCTCATTGACTAGAGATGACGAGGACTAACTGAACTCAACTCGGTGCGGTTTCTGCTGTAGCCTAGCCATTTGATTAATTAATCTGGTAAATAAGAGCTATGAATTTTCAAACAAGCATACGGCCCACCCGATGGAAAACGGTTGCCGCAGCCTATTTACGCATACAATACCGAAGTATCACTTGCGCGTTGCCACTCTGTGCTCGAAGGGTTATACTTTGTTGACAGCATCATAGGACTAATCTCTCTGCTGTCAACACAATATAACAATCCTCCCCCCACCCCAAGGAGCTCATTACTGTAAACCTTATTCACCGCGTAGGAACACAACACAAAAAATTGTGTTATTTGGCTACGGACTTCTATAAGGTGGAGGTCCTGCCCGTCGGGCAGCTCCAAATTCGAACGGGATGGCCGTTATGCCTTACCTCTCTTAAAACGTAAACGTAATTTAAACGTAGGTAATACAGAACAACTTATTTAGTTGTCATATAAGTACCAACATGTTTTTATACGGGTGAAATAACTGTTAGAAAGTCCGCACTAATGACGAAAAACACTTGCCTATCAATGTTAGTGAGAATAAACTTAATTTGCTTCTTATTACATTCCCAAGGATAGAGAGGAATCGGGAGGGACCTTTGTCTTGCAATGGAACAAAATAATTTGGATATATATTTTTGTAATTCCAGATTAAGATGCTTAGGAGGAACCATGCACTATCGAGGCAAATGCAAGTGAGAATCTACTATATATACATACATATATATGAAGATGATCATAAATGGTACACGGATAGACTATCATAGAAAGGCATGGCATAATTAACTATTAACCAGACTTTTATTTTGTATAAAAACTTTTTTTATAAACTTATTGCATTGCATTGCACCTAATAAAACTTTTACTAATGAACTTTTTCTTATTTGTATTTCATTATGGACTTGCACTTATACTTACTTGGGCTACGCAAGTCTAATTTATATTTTCATAGGGGCAACAGTATAATATATCATGACCTATTCAATAATCGGGTCAATTAGGGTCACCCCAAGTCTTAATTTTCTTTTGTATATCATACATAAAAGAAGAAAATACAAATAATATATAATTTGTTTATTGTGTATGTAAAGATTCTAATTTGAGATGATTAGCGACCACCTACGTCACGATGAACTCTGCAACATGATAATCAAACTACATAATTATTATAAAATATATTTATTGTAAAATTACATCTTGAAATAGTTAAATAAATAAAAGATACATTCCCAAACACGCCATAGATACGTGTTTAAATTTGATAAAAAAACGATCACAGAAATCGAATTCCTTAATTTTCAATTATCTGACATTAGACAAAGACTATAAATATTAAGTCTCGACTCTCGATCACAGATAGCAGAAACCTTCATTTTGGTAGCACCACTCTGGCTGGAGAGACTCCGCCAGGATCCCGGCGCGGACTAAACGCTCCCTGGTAAATAAAAAAACCTTATCTACTAATAAATAAAAACAGATCAACACACGAATAAAAAGTTTGAACCGTAATTATGCTGTCACGAACAATAGAGGGTCGAAAAACGCAATACTAATAAGCACGTGTGTCTATTTTAACTGTTGCTGTTGTAATCTATATGTTTGGAAAAAAATATCGCCGTTCGAAATTTGGCAAGAACTCTACAACGTCACGACAGATTTAAATTATTTTTTGTGCTAAATACACATGGATGCTTGGCTTATTGCCCCTATAGGTATCCCTCTCATTGAGTTCGACCACAATTATAATGGTGGTGTCATTCATCTGTAAGACTAGGTATTTAAGCTCAGGATAACTTATTGAGTTATACGATAAGAAACCGCGACTTATACAGTCGCGGTTCCAACTCGAACCACTCGGCCACCACATCTCTTCGTGTGAGATATCCGGAACATTAAATTATAATTACATGCAATATAAAATATAGTTTAATAATGAGAACAGTGTATGGAATGTTATAGACGTGCTCGCATTATAAAAAAACAACACTCACGAATTACACGCCGCAAATAAAGGGTACTTAATAGAATATTTGATAGCATAAAATGCAATGCATTATTTAGGGAAATGATCGCGAATGGTGACGTATGCAATGCCCTTCGTTTTGTAGACACCACTCAGGTGCTATGGTGTCCGCTTGAATACCCATCACCAATAAACGTTTCCTGTAATGGAAAGTAGGTTTTACCGGCTTTCCTTTCGTTATACCATTTATCTACAATAGTGGAATTTATCGAAGCATGTACTGAAGTATATATACTCGAAAGAAATGATTAGTCAAACCACGAGCTTTACGGTTAAAACATCGAATGAAACGTGTTTCGAAACAGGAAACCTTGAAATTGGACTCGCCATCTGTGACGTTGGCACTTAAAATATATCTCTGGCGGAAAATGGGCACCTATGCATCTCTGCCTACCCCTTCGGAGACCCTTATGGGAAGGCGTGAGGATATTATTTTATTGATTAATGAACATCCATAACAACCCAATATCTACCAAAGTACCAACACCAGGTCTTAGCAATGTGCCCATTAATCTATACTAATATTATAAAGAGGAAAGATTTGTATTTGTGTAGGTATACAAATTATTTCTCCATTGGAAAGCTACAATCACCCTGAATGACGTAGGCTATAATATTATCTTTTATAACAAAAATCTCATGTCTACCCGTGTGACGCCGGGACGGGCGCTAGTGTAATATATTATTAATTAGCATTAGGACCAAAATACGTAACGCGAATGAAGAATATGGGTAAAGCGAAAGAGGCGAGTATGTCTGGAGAGAAGTTTTTTTTTTATGTGGTGTCTCGTAGCGTGAGTTCCGGGAACTTTTGCTACTTAACCGGACAAAGGCCAGAACTAGGCCTCCAGCCAGGCACTTTACATACTAAGCAACACAGCTAAGGGCACCCCCTGTGGGGTACGGACCTCGGCTTAGGGCGTTGCTGGTTCGCGAGCAAGGGAGCTGGACTGGTCTGGTATGGTAGTATTATTTAGTTATTAGGGGGAGGGGGTTTGCGCTACTGGCTCGGCTCGGGCCGACATGCCCGATGCATGACAGCCTGGGAAGGGCGTGTATGGGGCTGACCTGAGGTTAAGCATGCGGTACTCGGCCTCCCCCCAGGCGGTGGCGGGCTCGGCCCACAGGCGCTCGGCAAGCGCGGCGGCCCGCGGCCACAGGCGGCCATCGAGCGTGGCCGAGTCGGCCTGCTCGGCCCACAACGCCGCCTCACCTCCTACAAAACACTAGCAATGCAATCTAATCCACCTAAGAGTACTCGTCCCAAACGAGTTTACTTAGCTTCTGCAGTAATCACAAGTACACCTGTGGGTTCTTTGATTAACGCAAGTACGATAGTAACGGTACAGTCCTCTCGGCGAATATACTAAATACAGTCATATATTACGAGTCTGCCTCACGCTAACCTCGAAGTATCCTCGGTACAGTACTCGTCGATCGACTCTGCCTCACGCCAGTCCGATGCGAAGTTTCGCTGCAGTTGCCACATCGATCCTGCCTTCACGTCAGTGCGATACATCTATATGTAGGTACCCTGATGATTTAAGTCCTCACCCTTACTGCGTCACATGGGTCTGATAGATATCTACTCTGAATACAGTACTCCTCAATACTTCGCAGTCGATTGAAAACAAAAACCTTATGATTAAGCACTAATTTCAAAGTAAGTAAATAAAAATTACGCCAATTAATTTTCCATCATTACCCAGTATTTGGTCCTTAAAATCTAGCGCTATCGCTGCGGGGCTATTGTCGTAAACTTTCTGCCAGCCGATGTATGGCGAGCACCAGTTGTTACCTGAACAAAAGAAAACAATAATTGCAATACGGGACTCGGTCATATGTCGACGAGCTATTGAGCTACGCTAGTTAATAAAGCTAGTAATGATTGATTCAATTGGCCACTATTTACGGTGACAGAAACTAAAAGAATATACTGTGGGAGGAAGCAATCATCACGCCGAGTCCCTCTCGTGGTAAAAGAGAGTAGAGCGCCAGTTCTCTCCAGACTTACATACCTCTGTGAATAAGGTGAATAAGGTTTCCAGTAAGAGAGAGGTAGGGCATAACGGGTTTCTCGTTCGAATTTGGAGCTGCCCGACTGGGGCAGGACCTCCATTGTGTTGTGTTCCTACGCGGTGAATAAGGTTTCCAGTAATGAGATCCTTGGGGAGGGGGGAGGATTGTTATATTGTGTTGGCAGCAGAGGGATTAGTCCCATTGTGCGGCCAACACAGTATAACTCTCCGAACACAGAGTGGCAACGCGCAAGTGATACTTCGGTATTGCAAGCGTAAATAGGCTGCGGTAACCGTTTTCCATCAGGTGGGCCCGTATGCTCGTTTGCCACTCTAGTTGTATAAAAAAAAAAAAACTCTATCACTTTGTTCACATTCATCAATCTCTTCATTCATGCTCGCCAATTTCGATTACTCTTGGTGATCTACATCCTTGAGTGTCCAATCGATTTAAATGTAATTGCTTAAATCTTACTATCTTAATAATATTATAAATGTGAATGTTTGTAAGTTTGGATGTTTGCGGTTCTTTCATGGCAAAACGGCTGAACCGATTTGGCTGAGAGTTGACATGGTGATAGCTTAGCTAGGAAAAGGACAAGGTACTACTTGTTAAAGACTGTAGAACTTGTCCAAAACTTACCAGCCCCAACCCAGGCTCCGTAGCCGCAGTCCAAATAAAGAGCGTCGTAATTAGATAGGATCAGACGATATCCTTTCTCCAGCAGGCCCTTGATCTGAGGGTCGGTACCGGTAGTCCATACCTGGAGTTAATTAGTGGTGTTTATAAGGACTAAGTCATAAAACCATGAGAACTAAGTAACAATATTCTGTGAAAACACTTCTGCAAACGCTCTATCTTTCAGTCTTTTCCTACATCAAGTAAAAATGAATAAATAAATATCCTCACGCCTTCCCACAAGGGTCCCCGAAGGGGTAGACAGAGGTGTATAGGTAACACCCACACACCCACTTTCCGCCAGAGGTATATAAGGTGCCAACGTGACAGATGGCGAGTCTATCGCCGTTATCCGAGCACGACTATATATAAGCCTTTGAATTTCTTTTCCGGCGTATGCAGGTTTCCTCTCGATGTTTTCCTTCACCGTAAAGCTCGTGGTGTGACTAATCACTGTACTTAAGTTCAGAAAAACTCATTGGTACAGTCGGATTTCGAACTTGCGACCTTTGCATCGCAGGTAAAGGCTCGAACCACTCGACCACCACTAAAATATTGAATGGTTTTAAGAGTAAGTAAATTCACATTAAGAATAAACAACTTACTTGAATGATGTACTCATCCTTGTCCAGGAAATTCTCAATATGCGTGTACTCTGTCAAGGTGCTCGTCCATAGAATTAGAGGCAGCTTTTTACCAAATGCCTGTTGAACAATCTTTGTTAGTACATAGACGTATAATCATAATCATAATCATTAATTTTTTGCAAAAAACATGGTATAAACAGGAGTTAATTAATAATGCCGTACATCCATGTTTTGCTGAGCCCTCAGCATGCAAATTCAGTGTTCCAAAATTCCCCAACACTATAAAAGCCATTTTCACTCAACCATTCATATATCTGAACCCTAAACCGCCCATAGCCCAACAACTTAAATTTACTAGGTAACTTATTATATACTTTAATACACATGAATATAAAATTTTTACTATATTTACTTAACCTAGGAATTTCACTAACAACAAGTCTGCCTGGATCTCTACGATTTCGTGTGCAAACGCCATCTACTGTTTGGAAGAGGTTTTTATGTCTCCATAGTCCACACAGACTTCAAAGGTATAAAGAGAAGGTAGTGGCAGTAGCCCAAGCCTCTTAAACACTGGTCGGCACGAGTCCAAAGAACAAAGACCAAAGAATGCTCGAATGCACTATTTTGCGCTATAAATAGCCTATTCTGGTCAGTGCTATTGCTCCACACTAGAAGTCTAATTAGTAGTAAGTACTGCTTGTAATTAAACATAACGTTTGTAGGTATGGGTGACGATACAATGGTTAAAAAACGATTTAATCCGACGTTTTAAGGAGGTCAAAATCATGTTCATACTTTACGCTCCATACGTATTGTTACGATGGAAGGTTCTGGAGGTCTTGCCGTGTGAAACAACAATACTTAGCCGGAAATATAAACAAAAGGATGCAATTAAGAAAGGACGTAAACAAGTTGTTTTCGTCGCCCGGCCATTGTTCAGCGGATGCATTCACACGACAATTCTACGAACATCTTAATGGCAGTCTAGAGCCTTCCACCGATATCTAGTATATCGTGCCGGTGCCATATATAAGGCGGTATCCGATGGGCACGGGCAGTCCTTAGAAATAAAGTGCCTGGCTGGAGGCCTAGGTCTCGCCATTGACCGGTTAAGTAGCAAAAGTTCCCGGAACTCACGCTACGAGAGACAATACAAAAAAAAAAAAAAAAAGGCACGGGCAGTCTGAGTCAGTCAGTCAGTCTGAGCTTAGAGAGTCTGAGTTAGAGTTAGTGAGTTGAGTTCAGTGCGAGTGATCACAAGTGTTTTATCGGTGACTATAGTGAGTGTTAGTGAGGACAAGTGTTTCAGTGTCTAGTGTTTACTGAGTTCTACTGTTACTGTATTGTAGTGTATACAGTGTTAGTGAAGTGTTTCAGTACCTAGGGTTTACTGTGTTTTACTAGTACTGTGTTGTAGTGATCAGTGTTATAGTGAATAGAATTGTAGCGAAGTGTACGAATTTATTGTACAAGTTTCCGGAATTATTCTGTGTATAGAATAAAGTGTCGTTTAAGTGTAACAACCGGCTATCATTGATTATCCCGAACCCCAGCTCGTAACAGTATGTTACATATGGAGCTAATAAAAGCGTGTTAAAAAGGTATAGAGAGGACTATCACTTTATACTCTCTGCCTACTTCTTTAAGTTTTTTTTATCTTTGCACCATCTTATTTCGCCGAAGGTAGGTGAGAAGGTATCTTAGGTGCCTACGGAACCTATGGGGAGTCCATTGCCATTTCGCAAGGACTATACATGCGTCTTCGAATATCTTGTTTTCCATAGCCGTAAAGTTGGTGGTGTGATGAAACCTGACTTGTGTTAATATACAGACAAACACACAAGCAAAATAATACAATATTAAACCACTTTATGCAAAAAAGTCGTACGCAGATCATATCAGGCGCCGCTGCTTTTTCATCCTCAAACATTCACCATTATTTTCGAGGATTTTAGAGGAGTCTACGGGCGCGTATAAAATACTAACAGAAGAAGTGAGTCACTTTAGAAAACAGTAACCATGGAGTTTCTTGCCGGTTCTTCTCCATGGAGACGACCAACCCGAACCGTGCACCTTTTTCGACGTTTTATAAGTGCCCACCTAGGCCTATGTGAAATAAAAATATTTTGATTTTGAGTCTTTATCGGGGCACATATCGTCAACACTCTAATCTACGACCATGTCATAATTGGATTCCAACCTTGTAAGCTTTTTCCTGCGCCTTCTTCTGGAAGTAGTTCCATAGTTTAAGGAAGCTCGCCTTGTCCAGGTCCCATCTGTTCTGGATCATGAACTGCTGTATCTCCGCCGAGGAGTTCCAGCACTTCTCACTCACTTCATCTCCTCCCATGTGGAACAAGTCCGGCTGGAATGTTTCTACGTGGGGACAATTTAAGCATGATTTACATTCCAGGCCACAAGATCATAACCAAGAAAGATAGTAATCATAACATCTGATCACACTACATACACCTGGGCAAAGATGTATAGGGAGTACCCACACTCCCACTTGCTGCCAGAGATATATTTTAGGTGCCAACGTCACAGATGGCCAGTCCGTCGCCGTTAGTCAAGCACGACTATACATACGCCTTTGAATTGCTTCTCAAACGTATGCAGGTTTCCTCCCGATGTTTTCCTTCACCGTAAAGCTCGTGGTATGACTAATCGGCAAATTAACACAATATCTTATAAAATTATAGCATATATGTAATTCTGATATACGAGCTATATTAGTGTATTAGTAGTAGAACTATCATTCATTCATCAAGTAAGGCGTAATTCTGAGTATTTACCTTCCATTTCCGTGTAGATATCTTCCAAAACTTCATAAAGTTCCGGCTTAGTAGGATCCAATTGACCACAAGGAGGCTCCACACAGAATTTGTTCCATGGTTCCGCCTGATATAGAAAAGTCGTAAGTTTTTATACATCCAAGCGATTATCATAACACAGAGTCCCTTCACTAGGTAGACAGACTGTCGGACTTCCAGATCCTCTTTCGCCCCATCGTCATCAATCAGCCTTACTATTATACTGGCTGACTTTGATATAAGATAAAGGCTATGTACGTACCTTACAATCCTCAAGAGTTGAACGCCAATTCTAGACTTACTAAACTCTTTCGCTTCATCCATATGTCAGTTTGTTTATGCATGCTTGCCAGTTTTCACAATTTGAGTACGTACCTTAAAACAGACTGTTAGTCCAGTTTCTTGCCAGCCCTCACCGACATGCGCAGGCGCATCGAACTCCGGTATCACTCGCACGCCGCGTTCCAGACCATATTCCACTACTTCCCGAATGGCGCTCTTTGTGTATACCTGTGGAAATCATAACCCTCACTTCACATCACAAATCAAAGGAAAATATGCCAAATTTCTCGTGTTATAAGTTCTAAATTAGACTACATAAGTCAGTATTAAAAACAAAACAATGTTCTCATCTTGAATGTTCGTTCCAAATTCAAATTCTTTTCTCAACATAAACTTCCAAGTTACCACGAACCCACGAAAGTTAGTGAGAAGGTAACAAAGATGTTGTGCTTTTAACTCAAAAACTACTTACTGTACGGAATTAAATGAAATCTAGCACATATTTTCATGCCAAAAAGCTACCAATGAATTCTACGTTTACTTTAAATATAATATTAGGTATTACAATAATATACGATCCTAATATTATAAATGCGAAATTATGTGAGTATTTATGTATGGATGTTTCTTCAATCCACTTACTTTGCTTGGAGTGTAAGCTCCGTATTTGGTGAGGTCTGGCCTCCTCTCAGAAACGAGAGGGAAACTTTGGCTGTCTGTGATGTGCCAGTGGAATGAGTTCAGCTTCACCATTGCCATCGCATCTAAGTATAACATAACCTAAGAATTACACACGTACGTATATCAGCCTTTTACCAAACTTTCTAACTGCGATTTATAAAAATCAACTACTTTTTTTAACAACCCGCTTATTGAGGAAGGCTCAAGGCATATAATCATTGAATTTATCAAGCTTCATCTTAAAACTGTCATATTTGTATCCTCACACCTTACCACAAGGATCCCCGAAGGGATAGGTAGAGCTGTATAGGTAGTAATCACACAAAAGAAACTTAAAAACTGCGATTTTAAAAAATCTTCTACTTTTTCTTCCAAACCCGCTTATTGAGGAAGGCTAAATGCATATATCATTGTATTTATCTGCTTCTATCCTAGGGAGTATTCTTACTTCTTACTAATATTATAAATGTGAAAGTTTGTAAGTTTGGATGTTTGCGGTTCTTTCACGGCCAAACGGCTTAACCGATTTGGCTGTGAGTTGAAATGGTTATAGCTTATACCTAGGAATAGGACATAGGCTTTTTTTTATCCTGAAAAATTCAGTTCTTATATGATAATGTATGATGCTCTTTCACGGCATAGTAGCTGAACCGATTCTAGCAGGAAAATTTCCAAAGCTACATTTTCGAACTCCACGCGGGCGAAGTCGCCGGCATAAGCTAGTCATATATATATATATATAGGCGGTTGAAATGTCCCTCTAATGGTGTTTATATTTAATAATAATATTTGTTTAGAAATGCCATTAAACTTACCAATAGTTTTCTTGATAGAGTCAATGGTAAAGTAGTTCCTAGCAGTGTCCAACAGGATCCCTCTGTATGGATATACGGGGTTATCATCGATATTAACATCGCGGACGATCTGAAAGGCAAGAATATTATTCATAGAAGGCTTCTTTTTGCACAAAATGTCAATAATACTGTAAAATATAGAAAATAAAGTAAATCATTTATCGATAGTCGTATAGACGTATTGATGTATAGTCGTGCTTGAGTAACGGCGATGGACTCGTCATCTGTCACGTTGGCACCTAATATACCTCTGGCGGAAAGTGGGTGGGTGGGTATTACCTATACAACTCTGCCTACCCCTTCGGGGACAATACTCAATACTTTTCAGATCAAGATCTCTAGACTCTTTTATATATGATCTTATAAGCTTTCTCAAGGATACTAAGTATATCGAATGCAAAAATATTTTTAAACTCCAAACGGTAGGTAAGTACTTCCAGAGAGTAGCGTGTTCAAACAAAAAATATACTATTAGGATTTATTGATACAGTAATCCGTTTAAGATAGTACGAAGTATCTGATGGCACAGAGCTCATAAAATTAAATAAAAAATATCATAACGTTAATCAGGATCCAAGCGAAACTTGTTCCTCTACCTACAGGACCAATGACCGCAAATGGTTAGAGATCAAATCCTCCAACCGGTTCGTTATCAAGTCCTAATAAAGTCTCTTTTAAGGAGACCTTTTTCAATTTAGGGCTTAGTTTATTAAACCTTTTTAATATAATGTTGAACTGTCGCGTTGATATGCAACCTTTTTGATCCCATTAGTATCAGGATCGGAGGATAAAAAATCGATGGTAATAAAATATAAAATGTAAGTGTCTGATTGTAACACAGATAACATAAGTTTATTATATCTATGGTTGGTAATATTAATTTGTTAGTATTATATGGTATGAGCCGTGGTGGCCGAGTGGTTCGAGCAGTTGCCTGCGACGCAAAGGTCGCAAGTTCGAATCCCGACTGTACCAATGAGTTTTTCTGAACTTAAGTACAGTGATTAGTCACACCACGAGCTTTACGGTGAAGGAAAACATCGAGGAAACCTGCATACGTCTGAGAAGAAATTCAAAGGCGTATGTATAGTCGTGCTTGAGTAACGGCGATGGACTCGCCATCTGTCACGTTGGCACCTAATATACCGCTGGCGGAAAGTGGGTGTGTGGGTATTACCTATACACCTCTGCCTACCCCTTCGGGGACCCTTGTAGGAAGGCGTGAGGATATATTATTATATTATATATATATTATTATTTTATAATATTAAAGGTACAGGTTTTTTAAACATGTGAACGTATTGTATATCTTACTGACGCCAAAACTTGCGTTGCTTATAAACAATTTATAAAATGTATGTCAATATGCCTGTTTGTTCCGGGTAATCACCAAAACCGCTGGATCGATTTTGATAGGACTTGCAAATAGTTATAAGGAGTAAGTTTCATACATACATAAATATATACACGTTCAATATTTTTCTTACCTATCTATAAGAATTAAACGGCGGGAGAAGCTGCGGGTACAGCAAATGTTATCACAAAATCAAAGTATGATGTCATTGTATGCAAATTTAATGTCAACGATCTAAAACCGGTCGAGTCTACCACAACAAGATCATCAGAAGTAACGATTGGTGAGGAATGCTAAATAATTTACTGCAAATTTATTGTTAATGTATTAATTGTTAATTTAATGTGATCAGATTCTAAATTAACATTAGTAAATACCACGTATTCAGGAAAATACGCATAAGGCATTCTGTAACGTCTAATATTCCGTGATAAACAAATATGTGTGAGCCGTGATGTCGGAGTGGTTCGTAACGCAAAGATTGCGTATTCAAACCCCGACTGTAGCAATGAGTTTTTTCTGTAATTAAGCACACAACGAAATTTACGATGAAGGAAATCATCGAGAGGGAACCTACAACGTTTGAGAAGAAATTCAAATGCGTCTAGTCGTGCTTAAAAACAGCGATATAACCGCCATCTTTCACGTTGGCATTCAAATCTCCGGCGAAAAGAGATTTCTGTTACACTTCTGCCTACCCCTACGGGATAAGTATATTTATTTAGTTAAACAAAACAGCATCTGACCAGCATATGGTTCCTGATATCATCGTAGACTATCAACTGCGACAATGTCTCCAAGCCATGACGTAGGCCAAAGAAGTTACTGGCGAGGATGGTAGCGTTAACCCGCTCACTGGAAGACGGTGACACGCGGAGCGAGTAGCTTTCATCCATATCCAGAGAGAATTCTGTAAATAATAAGTATTGTTCAAATTTGTCTCTGATTTTTAGATGGGTAACAAAAATAAGAAAACTTCTTTTAACCAATAGAAGAGACGGGAAACCTTATTAAATGTCATTTACCATCGTAACATACATACTTTTCTGCGTCTTTACAATCACGCCAGTTTTTTTCATTACAATTGATTTAAGACGGTTCTCAAGTTTTTAATAGTATACTAGAGGTACTGTTGGTACCTCTGTTTGACGTTGCATATGTTGTGCTATTAGTATTAGTTCCTAGATATAACGCTAGGAATGATGTTAGGTATATTGGACGTTCGTACTGCAAGTCAGTCGAGCCACACCCACAAACACATACCTACGGCAACTATAACATCTCCCACAAGGCAATTGACCTCGAATTGTAGAATGACAAGCTATTTAATAAGACAGATTAAAGCCCGTATATTACTTTGGTTTCAGGTGAAAGTAAATAGGCGATTTACTTTCCAGTCTCTTTACATTCGTTCAAATACAAACTCTCGCAAACGAATCACGGTGAGCCATAATAAACTCTGAAATATGTTTTTTTAAACTACATATTTATAATATATCCTCACGCCTTCCCACAAGGGTCCCAGAAGGGGTAGGCAGAGGTGTATAGGTAATAATACCCACACACCCACTTTCCGCCAGCGGTATATTAGGTGCCAACGTGACAGATGGCGAGTCCATCGCCGTTACTCAAGCACGACTATACATACGCCTTTTGAATTTCTTCTCAGACGTATGCAGGTTTCCTCTCGATGTTTTCCTTCACCGTAAGGCTCGTGGTGTGACTAATCACTGCACATTTATTTGCCCAAAAGCCCACCCTTTTGCTCTTTTGTTCTAGCTGTTTCACATTATCTGTTGTATTCACTGTCATTCAATCATGTCACAGGCCATCCACGTTTTGGACACCATTAAATTTAAATATGAATACAAAATCTTACCTCGCACATCAGGATTTTCATTGACTAAATATACGCTCAGGCCTTTTCCAGTGCCTTTAGGCGTGATCCCTTTAGGGACTCCTAATGCTAACATATTTTTGAACCTCTGAAAAATCCAGATATTAGTATATATCAAAGCAAGAAATGACAATTAGTAACAACCGATATGGAATGGTTATGGCATGGCATGGCTACCTTAGCTGTAATACATAGTTGAGATAGAGCTAAAGCACATGCCCAACTCATCAAGAATTGACAAATAAGGTTGACAAAGAAATATTTGTTTGCAGACAAATATTGGACGAGGAAAAACGTGTACCTCCCCTGCCGCCGAAATAAGGTCATTGCTTCGTCCTTGCTTCAAAGATTCGAATACAATATTGTTGATGTTGATTTTGGACAAAAAGTTGCCCAAATCTGTCGTGCCCGTCGGTCTGGGCCAAAGCACTCCTGTAACAGATACATTTGATGAGAATCTTGAGAAACGCAAGAAAAAGTCCTGTATGTATATTCAACTTTGTGGAACCTCATTTGGTAAGTAGATAAAAATGGATGCTACATTGGTTTGCTGATACAGTAAGGATATCTAAAGAAATGTTACCGAAAAAGGTATGCAATGTAAAATAATCTGCAAGTAGAAGCAGAAGAAAATTACGTTCTAACTACCAATACATTGTCAACGTAACAAATGCAATCCGTCGATTTTCCAACACGACTACATATGAGTTATTACATTTCTTCTATGGCTTAACCTTAAAGCTCGTGCTTGCCTTAAAGCTCGTGGTGTGATGAATCGTTCTGTCATCACTTTATTTCACCTTTATTCCTTATTATTCTGGTTAATTCAATAAATTATTGCCTAAATGTTTTGCGTTTGAAAGCATACAACGCAAACATTGCAAGTTAAAATTAATTAAATTAATATAGTGAGCGAGTAAACACCACGACCTTTACGTTGAATGACAATATCGAGCGGTAATCAGCGGATGTATAGTCTTTTGTAACGGCGATAGACTCGCCATCAGTCACGTTGGCACGACCATTATGGGAAGACGTAAAGATATTATTATAATTCAATAGATATATTCGCAACATTTATTATCCGTCGGCAACGGTAGCGGTATTTGAATCATCGCATCATTATTTATATTAAATGCCTCCGGGGATCGGGTTCTCTTAACATGGCGCTGTTGAGCATAATATTAATATAACTCGAAAGATTTGCGGTCAAGAACCTTAAAGCTACATTTAAATAAAATCCTACACGTCTTTCAATTCAAACCAACTTCCATAATTGTTATTCATTGGATAGTGCTTAACATACATTGTATATAGAGTATGATACAATGTACTGCAGTAGTGTGGTTTAAAATCTTGTCTTTTCAGAGCACAGGTGCAAAACTCGGTTTGTACCAATGGCACATTTAGGTCAAAGTCCTTTGTGGTTCGACTTTTAAGTACAGTGATTTGTCACGCTGCGCACTTTACGGTGCATGAAAATAGATTCATATCGTCATACCGAGTACGGTAGAGCGCCAGTTCTCTCTAGACATACAGACTTACCTTAGTCTGTGAAAAATAGCATAAGAAAGTCTGAATAAGTATGAGAAATCAATTAATAATGAACGAATATGCCAATGTCACTTCATCACGAACTTCTTATGGATTGTATGGAATCTAAAAAGGAACCGAAACGAATCATCCAATTTAGTTTTTAAAAGATTTCAAAGACTTCACTGGTTTTGGGTTGGAACATTTAGTGTAAAAAAATGGGCATCATATAGTGACTACATCAGGACAAATCATTGTGAAATTGGATACTAGAGATTATCTACTACATTGTTTTAAGCGTAAGCGTAAACTTTGAAACTTGTGATGCGATCACAAGTTTCAAAGTTTACGCTATTCCCATACTAAATTTCACCGTAGTCCTTGACGCGGTTAGACGTAACAGATAAGTAGACAAACACACGCGTAATAATTTTGTTTTCGGAATTGATACTCGAAATTTTATTGACGCTGACTGAAGCTTTTATACAAATAAAACTTTTAATCGTCCTTTCACTTCCTGTTTCTTCAATTTTATCACTGTTTTCACTTTTTCTACTTATACATACACATACATACATACATAAAATCACGCCTCTTTCCCGTAGGGGTAGGCAGAGACCACTTCTTTCCACTATAGCATATTAAATACCTACATTTACTTTTAACTTTGTATACATACTGACCACTGGGCTATCAGGCTGTTAAAGCTATCTAACTGAACCAGCGACACGCCGAACACACTATCGGAAATCATAATGCCGCAGTAAATAATTCCCAGTTCCCCCAAATTGTTATATCTCTGGAGGTAGACCAAAATTTTTGAGAAGATCACTGGGCATGAGATTTTAGCAATCTATATCATTAAATTAACCAGAATATCAATAACAGCAATGAAACCACTCTACTGTTATGGGTATTTTAATAGTTCCAACTTTGAACAGTTCTTGGTACAAGTGTTGGCTCGTTGTTCCTACAACGAACCCGAGGTCTTAGTGCATATAAGCTTTACACTAAAGATGCTTCCTTATGAAAGCTTTGGTATATGCAGATTCTATAAAAATCTACAACCCCCAAACCTTCTAGTATCATTAGAACGAAAAGCGATTTTTAGTGAACTCCAAGTTCCTGGTTGTGAAGCCAAAGTTTCGCGGTTTCTATTCCGCCAGTTATTACCAGTCTCATACGTCCCATATATTTTTGTATTTATCGATGTATATCGTTGTTTAAATCACATTGTACGAGCATTGTTTGAGCTCAAATTGACCTGGTATCTGAATATATATACATATGACTTATCTAACCTCACAAACCTGTATAGAATCGTAATAATAGCAGCGTGACCAAAGATCTGTTACGCCTCTCAAGTACCTTGAGGGTCACGTTCCAACTATGCTATGACATAGATATAGAACTTGCATTTATTGCTCAATATTCTCACAGCCTAGCTATGGAATGCTACATTCGTCTTATTCGGTGCAATACCTAGATCGCAGTTATCGTGTCGTAACAGAATTAACAATTGAAATTGAGATTCTATCTCTGATTAGATCGGCTTATCTTTGCATGCACGAACCATTTTGATTATGGGCGAACAATATGTAGGTAGTTATGGTGCGTCATGATTTGATAATGAACTTGGTATTTGGTTACCGAAATACATTGGGTCTCAGACCACGAAACGTCTGAAATCTGACTGTGTACAGCTGAAGGCGGTAAAAGGTAATTCAAAGAGTAAAATTTTAATTAATAATGTAGCCGTCCGTTTTACATAAGCTGCTTAAATGTACCAGTTTACACCCTGGCTCACCAAAGCTCCCGGAACTCACGCTACGAGACAATACAAAAAAAAAAAAACAATTTACACTGTAAATTTTAGTTTGACGAATTAATTATTTAAAAAATAAGAATAAAACTTATAATAATATAAATAATATCGTCACGCCTAGCCCATCGGGGACCCTTGTGGGAAGGCGCGAAGACATTATATTAATCTAATATAATTCGTGGAAATCAAAAATAAAGCAGTACCTACATGTAACGTTAGTGTTTTGAATGCTTTATAGATAATTATATATATACTTACCATATTCATCACAGAACATTTTACAAGCTTCTAAGCTGAGAACAGGATCCTCGTTTTGTGGGTCGTTGCGAATTTTCACACATTTCTTGTCTTCGCAGGTCCATCTCCAAGGTGATTGCTCTTCAGCTGTCGTTACGCTACAAAAAAATTGTGGATATATTTGTTAATGACTGGGCCCGTGTAAAATTTGATTTATAATATATAATAATATTTTTTTTTTGTTTGAAATTTGATTCAATTTGTAGATTTTTTACAGGAACCAAAATATCATATCATATTTGTTTAATCCAGCATCTATCTCTGTGCCAATTTTACACAATTCAATAATTTTGGTGTAAAAGAGGAACCACCATCCTCATAAAAGTTTCAATAATACTTTAACTCTAGAGTATATATTTGTTACTTTGTGCCTACGTTCATCTCAAACCTGAAAATCCTTACTAATATTATAAATGTGAATGTAAGTTTGTTTGTTACGCTTTCACGTAAAAACTACTTAACCGATCATCATAAAACTTTGTATACATATTCTTGGAGGTGTTAGAAGTAACATCGGATACTTTTTATTGAAAAAATAAATCATTTTTACGACAGAAAAAAATGCCGTTTTACTAAAATGGTGATGGCTTATATCCAGGATCAAGACATAGAATACATTTGAATCCCGAAAAATTCAAAGCTCTAATATGATAAAGGCAAAAATATGTATGTTGCTCTTTCCACGCGGGCGAAGCCGCGGGCATAAGCTAGTGTATGCATAAAACAAATAGAACAAAAGATGTGACATGCTATATCATTGTTACTCTAGCTCAAATATAACAATGATCATTTAGATCTCGTTTAATGGGCGTGGGCGCATATCCGCTTAGCATATCAAACAGTAACATATTTTAAATTGATAGACGCTAGAGGCGTTTTATTTATGTCTTTATACATAAGAGTCTATCTTCACGCCTGCCTAAAAGGGAAAGGGCAGAGGTGTGTAGTAATAAACCTATTCCGGCGGCGATATATATATAACGTGCCATAAAGTAAGTCCATCGCCGTTTCTCAGAAAGAATATACATTTCTTCTCAAAAGTATGCAGGTTTGCTCTCGATGTTTTCCTTCACCTTAAAGCTTGCGGTGGGATAAATCACTGTTACATAAGTTCAGAAAAAAATCACTGGTACAGTTGGTATTCGTACTTGCAATCTTTGCAATGCAAGTCAAACCACTAACCCTACGCATTTGAGCCTTAGTGGCCAAGCGGATCGAGCCGAGCCGAGCCGAGCTAACTGTACCAATATTTTTTCCTGGTCTTAAATTGTTTGATGATACATCCACATGAACAATAATTACAAGTGGTTAGCCGTTTAGAATCGATCAAATAGCTAGTTATCACTATAATTAGCTGTAATTAGACATCGATCATGATCAAACAACATTTATTCGTCCTCAATAAGCAATCGACATTTATATGGAATCGTCAAATGGCTTCATTAGGGGTTTCAATTGATACTTTACCGGATATAACATTTATTACTGTGAGAGCGTGACATTTGTCGAAACATATCAAATCCAATCAACGCTACCTTTTTTTTTTAATACAACAAGAGTGGCAAACAAGCATACGGCCCACCTGATGGGAAACGGTTACCGTAGCCTATTTACGCTCACGATACCGAAGTATCACTTGCGTGTTGCCACTCTGTGTTCGGAGTGTTATATAAGGTTTAATCCCTCTGCTTCCAACACATTGTAACAACCCTCCCCCACCCCAAGGAGCTCATTACTGGAAACCTTATTCACCACGTAGGATAGGAACACAACACAATAAATTGTGTTATTTGGCTACGGACTTCTATAAGGTGGAGGTCCTGCCCCAGTCGGGCAGCTCCAAATTCGAACGGGAAACCCGTTATGCCCTACCTCTCATAAATAATCTTATTTCTTTATCTACCTAACATAATCTTGTGATATTTTTAAGTATATACACGCATTCCACACTCTCAATGGTCGTTACAGATAGTCCATCGCAGCTTCTCAAGCACGACTATAAAATACATTCGTGAATTTAACGTATGTAACGTTTGAGAAGAAATTCAAAGAATGGGAAGTTTCGTGTCGATGTTTTCCTTCACCGTAAACCTCGTTGTGTTCTAATCAAAATATAAGAATTAAATGTCAAGAAAACTGTATTTGTCAGTTAATTTCAGATCCACTAAGGAAAAGGTGGCAAAGAGGGTAACATTTCAAATGCAACATCCTGCTTGAAAGTAGACTGCAGTCTATGGCACCGCAGACTACTCGCGGACTCCATTTTATGTCGGTTAATGTAGATGTGGCAACACGATTAAAATCAGGGTTACTTTTGGATTCCGATGTCACTAAACTTACTTTACTTATTCAGTCTCTCACAATGAGAAATATGGTCTACCTCGTGAATATATTAATATGGAAATGTCGTTATTATGTATACGGTTCTTCAGAAATTTTAGCACAATTGCATATGCCAGCTGTGTTAAATCAAACGAGACGAGGCCATATTTGTACACCGTATATGGCGGATGGCAGGGACCATGATGACAAAGAGCATTCCATTTGAAGACATATCATAAGAAAAATATAAAACCTACTCTTAACATACTGTACATACATTTTTTTTTTTATACAACAAGAGTGGCAAACAAGCATACGGCCCACCTGATGGGAAACGGTTACCGAAGCCTATTTACGCTCGCGATACCGAAGTATCACTTGCGCGTTGCTACTCTGTGTTCGGAGAGTTACAGTGTGTTGGCAGCATAATCGGTTTAATTCCTCTGCTTCCAACACAATGTAACAAACCTCCCACCTCCCCAAGGAGCTCATTTCTGGAAACCTTAATAATTAATAATACATAATTATTTTTTTTAAATGTTCCATACATTCGAATGATGATGTTTTTATATTTTAGTCCAATCCTTACGCCTTCACATAAAGGATAGGCAGAGGTGTATGGGTAGTACCCACACACCCACTTTCCGCCAGAGATATATTTACATGACAGATTTCGCGTCCAGCGCAACTCAAGCACGACTATACATAGGTACGACGTGTTCCTTCACCGCTTAGCTCGTGGTGTGACTAATGACTAATCTAATGGATGACGAGGGTGGTGTAATGAATGGTATCTAAGACCAACCTAATTTTTTTTTCGATGAGGCTATAAAATACTTTTTATGGACTATCAGTGGCCAGTATATAGTATATCAGTATCATACATCATCTAGCAAAGTCCATACGTCCTCACAAACTTTGCCATGTATAATTTAACTTAGAAAGATGTTCATAAAAATAAGGTACCGTTATTTCATCAAAAAAATACTCACCATTTCAATAACACCACCAAGCAAGCCGAGTAAAGGGATAGTTTATGAAGCCACATAGTTCACTGCAACAAGAAAAACACGATTAATATTTCCTTTCGCTTATTACTGACTGTATCCTGTATTACAAGCGTCGGCGCTTATTGACAAGTCTATTAATATTGTTTTAAACAATTACATTAATCTGAGGCCGTCAAATTACTGTTTATTATAAACACTAGTATTGAGAGGGAATACAAAGATGAATGTAAAGTAAAAAAGTAAAAAGTATTTAATTACTGCAAAAACATAATAACACATTAAACATATATTCACAATCTTGCAGAGAGCCTGACTTATTTAAAAACACAATATCTTTTGGTTTCCTCACTAGGCAAAGCCTGTATAGAGGAAACCGAAAGTGCATACATACATATCATCACGCCGAGTCCCTAACGGGGTAGGCAGAGAGTATAGAGCGCCAGTTCTCTCTAGACTTACATACCTCTTTCGCTTCGTCCACATTCATCAGTCTCTTCATACATGCG
>JACCPG010000135.1:34104-46819 GCA_016069955.1 Drepana arcuata
GAGATTTTAGCAATCTATATCATTAAATTAACCAGAATATCAATAACAGCAATGAAACCACCCTACTGTTATGGGTATTTTAATAGTTCCAATTTTGAACAGTTCTTGGTACAAGTGTTGGCTCGTTGTTCCTACAACGAACCCGAGGTCTTAGTGCATATAAGCTTTACACTAAAGATGCTTCCTTATGAAAGCTTTGGTATATGCAGATTCTATAAAAATCTACAACCCCCAAACCTTCTAGTATCATTAGAACGAAAAGCGATTTTTAGTGAACTCCAAGTTCCTGGTTGTGAAGCCAAAGTTTCGCGGTTTCTATTCCGCCAGTTATTACCAGTCTCATACGTCCCATATATTTTTGTATTTATCGCTGTATATCGTTGTTTAAATCACATTGTACGAGCATTGTTTGAGCTCAAATTGACCTGGTATCTGAATATACATATGACTTATCTAACCTCACAAACCTGTATAGAATCGTAATAATAGCAGCGTGACCAAAGATCTGTTACGCCTCTCAAGTACCTTGAGGGTCACGTTCCAACTATGCTATGACATAGATATAGAACTTGCATTTATTGCTCAATATTCTCACAGCCTAGCTATGGAATGCTACATTCATCTTATTCGGTGCAATACCTAGATCGCAGTTATCGTGTCGTAACAGAATTAACAATTGAAATTGAGATTCTATCTCTGATTAGATCGGCTTATCTTTGCATGCACGAACCATTTTGATTATGGGCGAACAATATGTAGGTAGTTATGGTGCGTCATGATTTGATAATGAACTTGGTATTTGGTTACCGAAATATATTGGGTCTCAGACCACGAAACGTCTGAAATCTGACTGTGTACAGCTGAAGGCGGTAAAAGGTAATTCAAACAGTAAAATTTTAATTAATAATGTAGCCGTCCGTTTTACATAAGCTGCTTAAATGTACCAGTTTACACCCTGGCTCACCAAAGCTCCTGGAACTCACGCTACGAGACAATACAAAAAAAAAACAATTTACACTGTAAATTTTAGTTTGACGAATTAATTATTTAAAAAATAAGAATAAAACTTATAATAATATAAATAATATCGTCACGCCTAGCCCATCGGGGACCCTTGTGGGAAGGCGCGAAGACATTATATTAATCTAATATAATTCGTGGAAATCAAAAATAAAGCAATACCTACATGTAACGTTAGTGTTTTGAATGCTTTATAGATAATTATATATATACTTACCATATTCATCACAGAACATTTTACAAGCTTCTAAGCTGAGGACAGGGTCCTCGTTTTGTGGGTCGTTGCGAATTTTCACACATTTCTTGTCTTCGCAGGTCCATCTCCAAGGTGATTGCTCTTCAGCTGTCGTTACGCTACAAAAAAATTGTGGATATATTTGTTAATGACTGGGCCCGTGTAAAATTTTATTTATAATAATAATATTTTTTTTGTTTGAAATTTGATTTAATTTGTAGATTTTTTACAGGAACCAAAATATCATATTTGTTTAATCCAGCATCTATCTCTGTGCCAATTTTACACAATTCAGTAATTTTGGCGTAAAAGAGGAACCACCATCCTCATAAAAGTTTCAATAATACTTTAACTCTAGAGTATATATTTGTTACTTTGTGCCTACGTTCATCTCAAACCTGAAAATGTATGCATAAAACAAATAGAACAAAAGATGTGACATGCTATATCATTGTTACTCTAGCTCAAATATAACAATGATCATTTAGATCTCGTTTAATGGGCGTGGGTGCATATCCGCTTAGCATATCAAACAATAACATATTTTAAATTGATAGACGCTAGAGGCGTTTTATTTATGTTTTTATACATAAGAGTCTATCTTCACGCCTGCCTAAAAGGGAAAGGGCAGAGGTGTGTAGTAATAAACCTATTCCGGCGGCGATATATATATAACGTGCCATAAAGTAAGTCCATCGCCGTTTCTCAGAAAGAATATACATTTCTTCTCAAACGTATGCAGGTTTGCTCTCGATGTTTTCCTTCACCTTAAAGCTTGCGGTGGGATAAATCACTGTTACATAAGTTCAGAAAAAAATCACTGGTACAGTTGGGATTCGTACTTGCAATCTTTGCAATGCAAGTCAAACCACTAACCCTACGCATTTGAGCCTTAGTGGCCAAGTGGATCGAGCCCTAACTGTACCAATATTTTTTGCTGGTCTTAAATTGTTTGATGATACATCCACATGAACAATAATTACAAGTGGTTAGCCGTTTAGAATCGATCAAATAGCTAGTTAGCACTATAACTAGCTGTAATTTGACATCGATCATGATCAAACAACATCCATTCGTCCTCAATAAGCAATCGACATTTATATGGAATCGTCAAATGGCTTCATTAGGGGTTTCAATTGATACTTTACCGGATATAACATTTATTACTGTGAGAGCGTGACATTTGTCGAAACATATCAAATCCAATCAACGCTACCTTTTTTTTTTATACAACAAGAGTGGCAAACAAGCATACGGCCCACCTGCTGGGAAACGGTTACCGTAGCCTATTTACGCTCACGATACCGAAGTATCACTTGCGTGTTGCCACTCTGTGTTCGGAGTGTTATATAAGGTTTAATCCCTCTGCTTCCAACACATTGTAACAACCCTCCCCCACCCCAAGGAGCTCATTACTGGAAACCTTATTCACCACGTAGGATAGGAACACAACACAATAAATTGTGTTATTTGGCTACGGACTTCTATAAGGTGGAGGTCCTGCCCCAGTCGGGCAGCTCCAAATTCGAACGGGAAACCCGTTATGCCCTACCTCTCATAAATAATCTTATTTCTTTATCTACCTAACATAATCTTGTGATATTTTTAAGTATATACACGCATTCCACACTCTCAATGGTCGTTACAGATAGTCCATCGCAGCTTCTCAAGCACGACTATAAAATACATTCGTGAATTTAACGTATGTAACGTTTGAGAAGAAATTCAAAGAATGGGAAGTTTCGTGTCGATGTTTTCCTTCACCGTAAACCTCGTTGTGTTCTAATCAAAATATAAGAATTAAATGTCAAGAAAACTGTATTTGTCAGTTAATTTCAGATCCACTAAGGAAAAGGTGGCAAAGAGGGTAACATTTCAAATGCAACATCCTGCTTGAAAGTAGACTGCAGTCTATGGCACCGCAGACTACTCGCGGACTCCATTTTATGTCGGTTAATGTAGATGTGGCAACACGATTAAAATCAGGGTTACTTTTGGATTCCGATGTCACTAAACTTACTTTACTTATTCAGTCTCTCACAATGAGAAATATGGTCTACCTCGTGAAATTCACGACGTGAATATATTAATATGGAAATGTCGTTATTATGTATACGGTTCTTCAGAAATTTTAGCACAATTGCATATGCCAGCTGTGTTAAATCAAACGAGACGAGTCCATATTTGTACACCGTATATGGCGGATGGCAGGGACCACGATGACAAAGAGCATTCCATTTGAAGACATATCATAAGAAAAATATAAAACCTACTCTTAACATACTGTACATACATTTTTTTTATTTTTTTTTTATACAACAAGAGTGGCAAACAAGCATACGGCCCAACGCTCGCGATACCGAAGTATCACTTGCGCGTTGCTACTCTGTGTTCGGAGAGTTACAGTGTGTTGGCAGCATAATCGGTTTAATTCCTCTGCTTCCAACACAATGTAACAATCCTCCCCCCTCCCCAAGGAGCTCATTTCTGGAAACCTTAATAATTAATAATACATAATTATTTTTTTTAAATGTTCCATACATTCGAATGATGATGTTTTTATATTTTAGTCCAATCCTTACGCCTTCCCATAAAGGATAAGCAGAGGTGTATGGGTAGTACCCACACACCCACTTTCCGCCAGAGATATATTTTAGGTGCCAACATGACAGATGGCGCGTCCAGCGCAACTCAAGCACGACTATACATAGGTACGACGTGTTCCTTCACCGCTTAGCTCGTGGTGTGACTAATGACTAATCTAATGGATGACGAGAGTGGTGTAATGAATGGTATCTAAGACCAACCAAATTTTTTTTTCGACGAGGCTATAAAAGACGTTTTATGGACTATCAGTGGCCATAATACATCATCTAGCAAAGTCCATACGTCCTCACAAACTTTGCCATGTATATTTTAACTTAGAAAGATTTATATGTTCATAAAAATAAGGTACCGTTATTTCATCAAAAAAATACTCACCATTTCAATAACACCAACAAGCAAGCCGAGTAAAGGGATAGTTTATGAAGCCACATAGTTCACTGCAACAAGAAAAACACGATTAATATTTCCTTTCGCTTATTACTGACTGTATCCTGTATTACAAGCGTCGGCGCTTATTGACAAGTCTATTAATATTGTTTTAAACAATTACATTAATCTGAGGCCGTCAAATTACTGTTTATTATAAACACTAGTATTGAGAGGGAATACAAAGATGAATGTAAAGTAAAAAAGTAAAAAGTATTTAATTACTGCAAAAACATAATAACACATTAAACATAACATATATTCACAATCTTGCAGAGAGCCTGACTTATTTAAAAACACGATATCTTTTGGTTTCCTCACTAGGCAAAGCCTGTATAGAGGAAACCGAAAGTGCATACATACATATCATCACGCCGAGTCCCTAACGGGGTAAGCAGAGAGTATAGAGCGCCAGTTCTCTCTAGACTTACATACCTCTTTCGCTTCGTCCACATTCATCAGTCTCTTCATACATGCTCGTCGGTTTCGAGTACTCTTAACGCTCCCGTCCTTCAGAGTCCGATCTATTTGATCCAGGTAGTTGGAACGTGGCCTTCCTCTGCCTCTTCTTGCACACACTTTTGCTTTGTATATCTGTTTCGTGAATCTTTCTTCACTCATCCTTTCTATGTGTCCAAACCAACGTAACATGCCTTTCTTCATCTTTACAATCACGCCCTCATTCACGCCAGTTGATTTGCGAATCTCTTCAACCGAACGTAGAACCGAAAGTAGAGCTCGAGAAACGGTCGACATACTCGCTCTCTGTCACGTTGGCACCGAAAAATGTTTTCTCGTGTGTAATACCTAAGCCTAGGCCTAAATGATAGATGACACATCTTGATATCGCCTTTGACCGTAACAATTTTCTTTGGATCTCAAATTACGAGGACTTCATACATAATTTTTTTTTTTATACTACTTGGGTGGCAAACAAGCATGCGGTCCACCTGATGGTAAGCGGTTACCGCCGCCTATGGACGCATGCACACCAGCGGTATCACTCACGCGTTGCCGACCCTGCAGGAATCTTTTCACACCCTTCTTGAAGAACTCCATGCTGTTCTCTCCAGGGAAAACCTCAACGGGGAGCTCATTCCACAGCCTGAGCGTTCGCGGAAGAAAACTCCTTTGGAAGCGCACAGTGCGAGACCTTTGTGGTTCCAAGGTATGGAGATGAATTCCCCGTCGATGGCGAGAGATGCGGTGGTAGAAGGTGGAAGTGGACATCATGTCGAACAATTCTGCAGAACATTCCCCGTTATACAATCTTTCACGCCTTCCCACAAAGATTAGGTGTAAGGGTGTAGGTAGTACCAACACACCCACTTTTCACCGGTGATATATTTTAGATGCCGCCGTGACAGATGGCGAGTCCTTCAAGCACTATACATACATATTTGAATTTATTCTGAAACTTATGCAGGTTTCCTCTTGATATTTCCCTTTACTGTAAACTGGTGGTGTTAACGTGGGTTAATCACTACACTTGAATTCAGAAAAACTCGGTACAGTCGGGATTCGAACTTGCTATCTTTGTGTTGCTGGCGACTGCTCGAAACACTACGGCACAAAAGATCTTAAGTTACGAAAGGCAATACAAAAAAAGTTTTTACTATTTTGATACCTGACTTTGAGAGTTGAATTCAAGGTATTATTGAAATACATTGAAATACACAAATACAAATGATAAAGACAATCAAAGTTATTCACGGTGTATGCCTAGAATATTTACATTCGTCCTTTCGCACGGTGACTATATGCGACACATTAGTACTAGTAGGGAAAATACATACAATAAGTGGAAAATACATACAATAAGAGGATATTGAAAGACTTCTGTTCATAAAGTCATGCTTGGAAATCGGCGATGGCCTCGGCATTTGTCACGTTGGCTCCTAATTTTGAAGGCGTGAAGATATACATATAAATACATGATCGCCGAGTTTTCAAATCTCGACTGTACCTATATTTCTGAACTTAAGTACCTACAATGGTTAATCACACCACGAGCTTTACGGTAAAGAGAAACAGAGAGGAAGCCTATATACGTTTGAGAAGAAATTCAGTCGTGCCTAAAAATACGTGACTCGCCATCTGTCACGTTACTAAACATATCTCAGGCGAAAAGAGGGTGTTCTACTTCTGCCTACCCCTCCCGCATTACTAGTGAGAAGCGTGAATATTTATATAGGGGTGACAAACCACAGACTCGGATTCACCATATGAAACACGTTCTTGGATATAAGTATAATGAGAAATGCACTATGGTGATAAGCTTTATTAAAATTAGATTTTAATGGATTATTTATGGCTTTACCTTGAAATTGGGTGCTAGAGACTGAAACTGTTTGACAAACACGTAGACTACTACATAGTAAAACGGCTCGGGGCCTGATCGGGTCTAATCCCGAATATCTTACTAATATTATAAATGCGAAAGTTTATGACCATGTTCTATAGTCAATCACGCCAATACGACTGGACTGGAAATAGATGATATTTAGCAAAGATAATTAACCTAGGATATTTTTTTGGTTAATTCCACGCGGACGAAGTCGTGGGCACAGCTAGTTGTAGAAAAGATTTAAAAACATAATTTCAATACGGAGGTTCATGTGCATAGTGCACCTATCTACAGCCGCTAAAAAAACCTTATTTACCAAATTTAATATGATCAGTCGAAGAGTGAAATACCACATACATTTTCACACAGAATCGAATCTAATCTTCATATAACTCAAGACATCAAGACAGCCATCTGAGGAAATAATATGTTTTTGCGATTACCTAATCGTATCGTAGCAAAGAAATAAATGTATACTGAGCAATAAAGTGCCGTTGCAAAAATTGTTACGGTATTTATAAGTTAGGTTACCTAAATACCGGTTCAAAATGATTGTGTGCTTAAAAAATACAAAGGACAATAAAACACATCGGGCTGCCTGGTAATTATTTCTAATACTATCATCAAATTTGACGATTTAATAAAAGTGCCTAATACTTGAATATTTGTAAGTTTTTTTAAATAAAATATATATTTTGAATGTAGTTATAATTAATTATTCCTTCCCATAAAGTTCCCCGAAGGGGTAGGGCGAGGTAACTTCTCGCGATAAATATATTGCGGAAATATGGTGCGACAAATGGCGAATCAATCGCCGCTTCTCAAGCACAACTAAACATAGGTTTTTAATTTTTTTCTCAAACAAAAATGCAGGTTTCCTCTAGAGGTATGCCTTCACCGTGGATACGAGTTTGCTATCTTTGCGTTGCTGGCAACTAATCACCACTACGGCTCTTGTATATGAAGACAAAAAGTATACACATTAACTCCATTATCTTAAGTAGAAGTAAAACCCGGTACCTACAAAATATGGTACAGTACCTCACTTTCTTTTTAACTACTTTTTTCTAACCTAACTTAGAAAACCGGAAATCACAGATGAAGTTATACGGGAGATAAATAAACAAATAATTTTTATTATAAATTAAAACGTGGTACGTATGCATTGGCTAATATTGGTAATTCAATTTAGTGAAACTTTTCTTTGAATAGTCACGTAGACACCAATGCAACAATAATGTTGTTACTTTCGTTTTTTGATTTACTCAAATTTTTTCGTGATTAGTTTGTTATTAAAAGTGGATACGCACCAGCGGACGTTCACTCTGAAACACGAATACTACTCCACTGCCGGCCGATTGCCGAAAGTGCGGTGCCGAATGTTAAATAAAATGATCAAAACGATTTCCCGCCACCGAAAGATGGAGCGAAACTTGTTTTTTAGCTCGTTATTTTTAGTTTCAATTAAGTACAAAAAGTTTTGCTTCTTGCATTATAAAATTATAAATAAAATAAAAAGTATTTTCTCTTAATCAACGAATGACGACGACGGTTCAAATTACAAACGCGCACAATTCTTTTTTAGTTCTGCGATAGGTTTACTGAAGCAGTAAAGTACAGAATACCTACTAGAAATTCCTAGAGGTAACAGTATGAGTAAAGCCGTTTATTTCTATGGTTACATTACAGCATATGATGGATGGAAGGATCACCATGTTACCACCACCACCACACAAAGGCTTTTACTAAACTTTACCGCAGCAACACAAACACAGCATATAGATATTTATTGAATTTAAGTATACGTACTAAATCAAGATGTGAATGTATTTTTGATTGATTGTTATTCTTGATTGTTGTTTGCGACTGCGTAAGTTTAGCTGAAAAAGTGGTTAAATCAATTTAGGTAGAATTTAAAAAGGAAGATCTTTATTGTACCTAGCATGCAAAATTCTATGTAAAAACAAAACGTCAACCAAACGTCAAATGAAGCGCGACAGCCGCGACAGCAAGAAAGTACATTGCACTCAGTCTCAAACAAATTCACATTGACTGAGCGACACATTCGATTCGACACTAGCAAATATAAATAGTAAATAAATAAAATCAAGATATGTTACTATAAGAAATTAATTACTTACATTCAAGGGTTCACTTGTGCTTGGTGTCACTATGGATCCGGCCTTACTTCGGGAACGGGAAGCGTTTAAGAAAAAGGCACTTTCAACACCAACGTACGTACATTACATGCTTCTATGGACTCCGCTGATTGACTAGCTGACAGCCGTGAGCTAACTTCCGTACATGACTTTCTCTCGCTCCCACACGTACCCTCATACTAAACAAGTCCCTGTATTTGCTCATAATATTATTAATTAAAGATGGATATTATAGTAAAGCAATGAAATGAAGAGTTCTGGAATCTTTTAAACTTTACTGGGACCAACCAGTGGTTTTTTTATAAATCAGCATATTAGCTCCTTGAAACTACTTCCTTAATCAGGTTGACATGGCTCAAAAACATTACTGCATATTTTATTTGGTACTTCATTCACCTTTAAAATATTTTGGTTCTAATTTTCAGTGTTGAAAAGAAAAAACGAGATGACTCCCAACACAAAGATGAAAGTAAAAAGAAATCCAAATCATCATCAAGCTCGGTCAGCTCAGCACCGAAGCTTGATGCCTCCAAGTAAGTACCTAAACACCTGTACACCTGAAATAATAGATTATATTAAGCATACTATATACCTCTATGAAGTATGATGAAATTGTCCAATGGCACGTTAAACACCATGGGGGTATCACTGTGTGTCGTGGGCCCCACAAAAATTATTTACACCCTTCTTACGCTCTTGCTTGTAAATTATAAATTACAGCTATAAAACAATGACGGGCAGCTCTTCGTACCGGTTTGGAGTGCTGGCCCGTATCGTCAGACATATGAGAGCACGACACCAGGAAGGGGATGACCACCCCCTCACGTTGGATGAAGTGCTGGATGAAACAAATCAACTAGATGTTGGAAATAAAGTCAAACAAGTAAATAAAAACACTAATCATAAGCAATAGAGAAATCTACAGACAATTGTGTACATTAAAAAAAATCTTGATCTTGCACATTTATAATTTATTACTACTTACGTGGCAAACAATCATGGTGACTATTTGATGGTACGCAATCATTGTTAAATAGGAACTTGCAATACAGACATGCCAAGTCACTCACACTACGCAAGAAGAGAAGAGTGCCTTTATAATGCCAGGGTCACTTTCACTTCAAGACCACAACTCTACCCAAAAGCAGTAATATTGTTATAATATCGGCTACTAACTCTATATTAGGATAGCCAGGGCAATAAGTATTTGTCTGTGTGTGTTTGTGCATTTCATATTTCTGATGGCATTGTTATAAGGTGTCTAAGGAAATAAACCATTGTATTCAAATAAATTCATAATTTTGGGACTAGTTCTGAAGTATGCAAATGTTTCTTTCAGTGGCTGCAAACTGAAGCGCTACAGAATAATCCAAAAATAGAGTACACCATAGATGGAAAGTATATTTTTAAGCCTGTATATAAAATTAAGGATAAGAAATCTTTACTGAGGTTAGTTAATAATTACTTATTAAACACCCATTTTTTGTCCAATATATGCACAATCTTTTATATAAGTATATTATAGTCCCTGGATATCTTAAGACTGTTTTGGCTAATTATACAACCCTTAATTATTGTTAAAATACCTTATCAATGAATTGGTATGCTTGAGGAAGGCCAAATAGTTGATAGATGAAGCTGTAAAAACTGATAGAGGAGATAAACATTGAACTGACCACAAATAGCAAAGAATAAGGACAGGAAAATATGTCCATTGATAATTTAACCTTTCAGATTACTAAAACAGCAGGATTTAAAAGGATTAGGAGGCATACTGTTGGAAGATGTGCAGGAATCCCTACCTCACTGTGACAGAGCACTGAAAAATTTAGCCCAAGAAATTTTATACATAACTAGACCTACAGACAAGAAGAAAATATTATTTTACAATGACAAGACAGCTACTATGGATGTGAGTAAAATATTGATATACTAGGTTTGCCCCCGACCTTTGTCTTCCTTAATACATTTAAAAGCTGGGCTCTTGCATGTCTGATGCATTTTCCTTCCACTTCGTCTAGGCAATCTGTTTGACCTCCATATATTACAGACGACTATGTATGAAGAGACTGATGAATGTGGACGAAGCGAAAGAGGTATGCAAGTCTAGAGAGAACTGGCGCTCTATACTCTCTGCCTACCCCGTTAGGGACCTAGGGCGATATGTATGTATATTACGGAAACATTTTGTGTCCGTCAAAGCTGTTATTAAATGTCGTATAATGCGAGTCGGCGGTACAGCTTCGACAGCGAAATACAGATTTATTGACATGTGACAGTGACATTGCTGTCAAATTATGATTTTGTAAAATATGATATAGCATGTTTTTCAAGAAGGGGGTAAAGATTATAGTATGATACATCTGGTGTTACAAGTCCATAGGCATGTGTGAGGAACACACCCAATTTTTTCTTATAAATAGTTACCAGTTTGTTATAAAATTCATGTTGATATGTTGCAGGTTGATGAAGAATTCGTGAAACTCTGGCGAGCGACGGCCGTGGACGCAATGGACGATGCCAAGATAGAGGAGTACCTGGAGAAGCAAGGCATCAAGTCCATGCAAGACCATGGGCCCAGGAAACCTATGGTTCCCAAAAGGAAGAAGGCAGCACAGAAACGGCGCCAGTTCAAGAAGCCCAGAGACAATGAGCATTTGGCTGATGTGCTCGAAACATATGAAGATAATACTCTGACACAAAAAGGTGTTTCTATTAAATAAATTTTAAGTTTGGTACTTGTTTCTTTCTTCATACAGCACTCACTTGAAATAGAACGCTTCTGCGATATCACTAAATGCATTTATCAGTTCACACTATCTTTACATGTTTATTTCTTCTGTGCGTATGTGACAGAACTAAACGTAATATATTACGTATAATATATTAGTCTTGGAAGTATTTTTTTACCTACATATCGAGGTAGATATTTATTTAGGTAAATAAGCATGCTAGTATATATAGCTATATATATATATATATATATTTATATATTATATAGCTTATGCCCGCGGGGAGTTCGAAAAAGTAGCTGAGTGTTTTCCCGCTAGAATCGGTTCAGCCGCTATGCCGTGAAAGAGCATCATACTTATACTAAAATATTAGAACTTTGAATTAAAAAAATATATATTTGCCTATGTCCTATTCCTAGGTATAACCCATCACGATTTCAACTTTCAGCCGTTTTGCCGTGAAAGAACCACAAACATCCAAACTTACAAACTTTCACATTTATAATATTAGTAAGATATTATTATTATAAGATATATATCGTGGTGTAGTTCCCATAGTACTAGGTTTGCTTGGTTTGGGAATAGTAAAATTGTCCTAGGTATTTATTCATGTGTAATCGTCAGATGGAGCATCTGTATCGATGGGCTGTCCAGCCCTTGGTTTCTTCAACTTGCTGCTCTCTTCCTCCGCAATCTTTATGGCATTAAACACCATGCCTTTTTGAACTTTTTTCAATATTTGCCGATCGTGGAAAGGGTGGTTGTGTGCGTTGAACCTGAAATGATTGTAAAAATATAGGAGAGGTCTTGACGGGAATCGAGCTGAGCGGCTTGTTTTTTTCGGTGTCTTATAAATTGTGACATATTGTGCAGTAGTAAGGTTCCATTGGGTGACTGATTTAAAGGAACATTGATATAAATTCCTAAAAGGTTTCTCAGGTGAATACAGTGGCGGATTAACCACGCAGCAAAAAAAAACCTCTGCTCTGACCGTAAAAAAGTATCTATTTATACCGTTTTTTTTAACACCATAAACTTCCTGACCTTTTGGCAACGGTGTCATCGGCCGTGGTGACCACGACGGCAGGACACCTGTCCCCCATATACGAGGTGCACTGCCAGCGGCGGAACCTGCCGCGGCGGCCCACGTACCGCGAGCGATAGACACACCTATTCAGTATCAACATCA
>JACCPG010000135.1:47819-60032 GCA_016069955.1 Drepana arcuata
CGCTTATCAATCTTTGGGTCCGTCACGGCTGTATCTACAAACTCGATGTCATTGTCCTTAGAAGCATCAAATACTGGCATCGGTACATCACTGCAGGTAAATAGAAAATGTGAAAATGACTTTATTCAACAAATCATAAAGATAACTTGGAACTTAATATTTTATCTTTGGATTTTGGTCTGGAATAATTGGAATTAATTTTATTAATTCTAGCAGAATTAGGAAATATATATATATATCCTCACGCCTTCCCACAAGGGTCCCCGAAGGGGTAGGCAGAGGTGTATAGGTAATACCCACACACCCACTTTCCGCCAGAGGTATATTAGGTGCCAATGTGACAGATGGCGAGTCCATCGCCGTTACTCAAGCACGACTATACGCCTTTGAATTTCTTCTCAGACGTATGCAGGTTTCCTCTCGATGTGAATTAGCAAATCCAGTATCTTCAATTGGAAATGATCGTATTTATAATACAATTGTTACAATGTCTTGCAAGACAGGTATATAGTATGCCACTTGTTATTCAAACTTACTTTTTTAAATTATCTTTAAAAGGTATTGAATATAATTTACTTGTTGGGGTAGATTGTACTTTCGATGGCTGGGCACAACAATCAGGTACAGTCAAATTGCTCAAATTCTGGAAGTAATACAAAAAAATCTAAGCTAAAAGCTAAAGCTACAGTTCTCTCTAAGCTTTCATTTCTGTTACAATTCATATACATTTATCACTACTTTTATACATGCAGGCCTATTTTGAGTACTCCTGTCTTTTATATAATTAATTGTGTACCAAGTTGTACCTAGTACAGGAACGCTTAATTTTTTTTTTTGTGTTGTCTCTTGTAGCGTGAGTTCTGGGAACTTTTGCTACTTAACCGGTCAATGGCGAGACCTAGTACTCCAGCCAGGCACTTTATTTCTAAGCAACACAGCTAAGGGCACCCCCTGTGGGGTATGAACCTCGGCTTAGGGCGTTGCTGGATCACGAGCAAGGGAGCTGGGCTGGACTGGGAACCCTTACATGATTGATACCTTTTTTTATATGTATTATCACACTGAGTCCCTCCCAGAGCAAGTACAGATAGTACAGCCAGTTCTCTTTAATGACACAGAAATCTTTCGCTTCATTCACAATAATCAGTCTCATTATTGCTTTTGAGTATACCCACAAAAACATTATTTGCTTGAATGAAAACTCACCATATCATCAAGACCCCTGATATGCAATGCTTTGGCCACCAGCAACAGGTCCTGTATATCTTCCCTCATTACTTTAACTTCACCAGTGTAAATGTATTCCAACAATGAGCACAGTGTCTTGTATGAAATTTGCTGAAAGGTTACACTGTAATTTAAATTATCTTGCAGCTAATTAGCAAATAATTTTGCTACTAAGGAAAGGAGTAACTAACCTAGTGCCCTATCAATAGAAAACTACATATTTAGGAAATTAACCACTGCTGTAGAAGAGCCATAGTGTTGTAATGGTTCCAGTAGTTGCCTGCTTTCAGAAAAAAACTATCAAAGTATAATTAATAAGATCTATTCACATAAAATTCTGTCAAACTCAGATTGCAGGATCCAAATCTAATTGTGCCAATGACTTTTAGGTGAAGAATACCAGAAGTTTAACCAAGAGGAAAGCTACAAATGTCTAGGAAGAAATTCAAAGATATATATAGTTATCCTTAAAAAATTGTGATGGACACTCTACCTGTCACATTGGAATCAAATATGTATATCTCTGGCAAAAACAGGGTGGTCTCGCATCTCTGCCTACCCTTTCAGGTCTTTTATGGGTTTAAATTCAATCATATATAATAAAAACTTACATTAAGAAACACTACAGGATGAGTACAGTGTGTGGAGGTGACAATGTCTTTGATATATGGGCTAGCCAGTGACATCACCAGCTGATGTACCTTCACATGGTGACCATCTGCTGCCAGTGTCATGTCCACAAATTCACCATTCTGTTGAGTTAAGGAAGGCCTATTTTGTTTGTAAAATACTCACAAAAATAATAATTTACTGGTAAATTTATGTCTATAACAAATACGAAAAGATGTTAACTACAAGCGTGAAGGGCTTACGTTACCTGTTGAAAAGCACCTAGACCGCTGCAAATATTGTTTCGATATGAATCCCACGATAACATGAATTGTGTTTCAGTCATATTATTACTTTAAATATTGTTCAAGGAATATAATTAAAATTGCGTGGTGCAATTCTGTATTTCGTGATTATTATAATTATAGTTTACCGGTGATTTAAGTCACTATGGCTTTTCAGTCAGAATAAACATTATTTATATTCAGTTCCCTAATGTATGTTGATACAAGCAGCTGTAACGATTTTCATCTCTGACATCTGTCATTCTGTTTTATTTCCCCAAGTTTTCCAACCATACGAGAACCATACCCATTATACATAGACTAATAAAGCTGCTGCCAAACTATATACTGTTGGAATACTATATATAAAAGACGGAAAGAACTTGAGTGAACTTTTCCTGGCTGGAGGCCTAGGTCTCGCCATTGACCGGTTAAGTAGCAAAAGTTCCCGGAACTCACGCTACGAGAGACAATACAAAAAAAAAAAATAAAAAAAAAAAAAAATTTAGTGAACTTTTATTTACATCGCCAATCTCTTATTGTCGTTGCCATGGAGAGCCCGGGCGCAGTGTAGCAACACGCCACACCACCCCCCCACGGAGAAATTAACAAACAATACAAAAACAAAAAAACAATACAAAAAGAACACAAACAAATTATATGTATTATTTCTGCGATGAAGGAACCACAGAACCAGCATTTTTATAGGTCAAGAGGTGTCCTAATACTAATATTGGACCGCTTCATAAACAGTTAATAGCTCCCTATAATATGCCGGGGAGATGCCTGCCGAGCAGTTAGTTTCTTACTAAAAAATGCTAAGGGCTGCCACCTGCCAGTCCTCGCCGATGCGCTGTTGTAAGCATGCACCGACATGGCTAGATGAAGCGTCACAATACCTTAGAAGGTGCTACTTACCTGCTGTACCTTGTAAGTTGAACCTGACTTACTTAGTCTTACTGAGTAAGTTTTCAAATATAAAGCACTCATAAAACATTAACTAATATTTAGGTGTACCTTTATAATTTAGGTAAAATAGGCACTTTGGACCCCAGGAAAATATCAAGGATACTATGGATAGTCTGTAAGTGTTACACATATAATATTACCTGCATTTATTATTATGTTATCTGTCAGCTCTTTTTTTTTTGTAGCAAATTTCGGGCTCGCAAAACAAACAAAAGTTTGTAAAGTTTGAAATATTCTTCATTTCAAGAAAATTTATTAAATTTAAAAAGGACAAATGGTTGAATCTAAATATTCACTTTCATGGGACGGGTACCAATACAGTATTGGTAAAGGTCTAAGTACTTTTCAGCAGGTAAGGATAAGCATATATAAAAATAAGCCTTTAGTATTTCTGATTTTATACCCTTCTTGAGCGTATTATAAACGACAAGAGTATATTCAGTCGGGTAATATGGTAATTATTATGGTCAAGAGACCATGGCATGATACATGATACTCTAGTGTCAGAGGCTGCAGGTTCCACACGCGGGTAAATCTGACGAGTATGATCTTTGCTTGTGATTTATGTGTTTATACGACCCGGTGTCATTTATCCTTTGACGGGTATATATATCCTCTCGCCTTCCCACGAGGGTCCCCGAAGGGGTGGCAGACGTGTATAGGTAATACTAATAATAATAGCGTGTAACTAATCACTGTACTTAAGTTCAGAAAAACTCATTGGTACAGACGGGATTCGAACTTTCGATCATTGCGTCGCACCTGCACGGCAACGGCAACTGCTTGGCCACCATGGCTTGTTCTTACAGGTAATTAATAACAATAATAATATATAATAATATAAATAAAAATAATAAATTAATAATAATATAGTAGATATTGAAAGTAACAGGATGCAGTTATTTAATTGTGCCCACTGAAATCTCATGTTCATAGTTGGCTCTATGGGTAGTGGCTGGATTCATCCAGCAACCAACTCTCTTGGATCTTGAAGTAGCCTATTGGTGGCATTTCATTTGACAATGTATGTATAATGTCTACAGAATGGGGAGTTTGTGGACATGACTCTAGCAGCCGATGGTTACCATGTGAAGGTGCATCAAGTAGTTATGTCCCTAATGAGCCCATACATCAAGGATTTGATATCATCTGCTCATTGTCCACACCCTATCATATTTCTCAATGTAAGTTAATAATAGCATGTTTTTCCCACTTTTTGGATACACGATTATACATGATACCTAAGATAATAGATAAGAAAACAAAGATTTTAGAAGACAATAAGGCGCAGAAAATTGTATGAGCCAACTAGCTATGTTCCATAGTCACCCTCATCTTTTAGTTTAAAAGGCCTCAATGTTAACTACAAAATGATCTGATTTGGCTCTAAATTGATATTGAAATAAATATACATATATATTATTATTATTATTATTACAATGCTTATTAGTCTTGTAAGTCACCCAAAGTGAGGCAAACATATCAAAAAAACAACAGGTAAGGCTTTTCATGAGGCCTTGTGAGACTAAGGGATGCTAATTGATTTTAATGTATCTGTACATTTTCAGCAAATATCATACAAAACTCTCTGTACAATACTGGAATACATTTACATGGGGGAAGTGTTAGTTGGCAAGGATGAGCTACCTTCAGTTATAGAAGCAGCTAAAGCATTGAAAATCCAAGGACTGTCTGATATGGTAAGACCAGAATACCAAGTCCCTCACATAGACAGTGGGAGTGGAGCACTAGTTAAAAGTCTTGTCATAAAAAAATTAATTAAGCTTAACTGAAATGGAAAGACCTTACAGATATGGATCCACATTAGACTTGTGTGTGAATGTGAGCTTAAGCCACATGAGGAAACTTGCATTTTTATAATATTGCATGTGCGTTTTGAAGGTGTCATTCTGTTCTCGCAGTGGCGGGAATCCTGTGTCCGGTGCATACACAGTGTGTATCAAATAAGATTGGATAGGTTTACAAAATTCTGGCTGGGTTGAATTTCTTTTGCTATCCCCATGTTTAACTGTATTTTGGTGTGGTTATAAAGATGATGATATTCATAGTAAAAATACCCTTACTGAAGTCAAAATTAATGAGATCCGAACTCTCTGTAGGACTCAGGCATGCCTTTATTGTCTACTGAACCAATAGTGGGTAAACTGGATTTAAAGGTAATGGATTCTGTAAGAGAGGCATTGCCCACTACTGAAGACATAATATCGTTAGATGCTAGCAGTCTATCCACAGAACCAAATAACTGCCTACCAGTGAACATGCAAGAGCAACAGTCAAATACTTCTGAAGATAAAAGTAAGTTCCAGAACAAACCACTATATAGGATATTATATATGTATTGCCACTTTTGTAAAATCTATTGTTTACAACTTTTTATTAAGAAGTTTTTAGATGTTATAATTCTGGCGATATTATGGCCTATTGCACTTTATGTCTGTTCACTTGTTGTAATTTTTTATTCCAGGAAAGCCATCAGTTCAGTTCACAGTATCTAACCGGGGAAACCTGCAAATAATCTTGAACAGGTTCATATACCACCTGCGCTATTCTGGGAGGGGCAACAGCCATCGCCGGTGGCTGTGTGTCAGCCATGAGACTAGCCACAAGTGTAGTGCAGCTGTCATCACTCAAGGCGAAACTGTTCTCAAAAGGTAGCTGTCACTATTATCTACATCATACGCCTACCCTCACGGATCATTGGATGTACACATACATCCAACTTTCGCTAGGGAAAAATGATTGGTGCCACTTCACAATTCTCTCAACCTTTGCTTTATTTGAAAATGTATATTTACATCCTTGTTTCCTGCTCATATTTATGTTACAAAAATCAAAAAATCAAAATCAAAATCTTTTTATTTCACATAGGCCCAGGTGGGCACTTATAAAACGTCGAAAAAAGAGCACGGTTCGGGTTGGTCGCTTCCATGGAGAAGGATATATTACGGATATATGTATAATGAGTAAAGGTCTCTACCCACTACACCGTATCATACCATGAACGTGCTAGGAGCGTATCAGGCACGAAAAGCGACACGATACGGTCTACTTTGCCCACTGAACGGATTGACGGCGTTCTGTGCCCGTATGATGCCAGTATGCAACCCGTGTGTAACCCGTATGATCCCCGTATGATGCCCGTATGCAACATCCACCAAAACCAATAGGAATCCGCTTCATTCTCGCATGCGTAACAGTGTTGCGTGGACGTTTGAAGTGCTACCAAATTTTTTATTGTAAAATATGGCTATCAGAAAATTAACTTTTAGGCAACTGGCGATGATTGCTTTAATATTGGATGAGGAAGAAGAAGAAAATAAAAAAAACACTCGGCGCTACTGGATTCACGATTCTATAAAAGAACGAAAAACCGAAGGAGAGTATTGGACGTTATTCAGACACTTAGTTGATGATGAAGAAAAGTTTTTTCAGTATATCCGCATGTCTACGTTCCAATTTAATGTGTTGCTGAAAAAAATTGAAAATGATATCCATATATTTCGGGTGTTGCAGATTATATAAAAACTCATATTTCCGTACACATTCTATTAATTTTTCATCCTCCATTTTACGTCTTTACGTCTACACGCGTCTCGTTGAACTGACAACAAAAGTTACGACAACGCGCTTACAACGCCTATATAACGGTCATCATACGCGTTTACAACCCGTATGCTCGCCGACTCGCCGCCTGCGCGCAGCGGTTTGGCAACGTCGCGTGTCAGGCACGTGGCGTGTCGGCACCGGCAAAATATTCTTGCCGACATTTGTTGACGCTCCGTGCATGGCACGCGACGGTGTTGGTCGGTGACGGAACGGTCTAGTGGGCACAGTGTCATACTTTTCAATACAAAGAATATTTATTTGCCTGACACGTTCCTAGCACGGTCATGGTATGATACGGTGTAGTGGGTAGAGACCTTAAAACAGAAATTTACAATAAGGTAGAAAATTGTAAATACAGGATGTTGCAGAAATTAAGACTAGTCTAATAGAAGTTCTAAGGTGGTGTGAATATAGCTATCATCACAATGCATTAGTGATATCATGCAAATACTACTATGTAATACTTGAAAATATTATGCATGGAAAAGTTAAAACAGTTAGATTCTACATTTGTAACTTTATAATTACAGCAAATTTTATGTGAAACTAAGGTTTTTAGGACCTTACTTACTAAACTAAGGTCCTAAAAATTTTTCATATGTTACACACATCCAGGCTTGGGGCACATAACCATGGATTCCACGATGAGAAAATTATGAAGAAAGTTTTAGCCGGTGCAGTCTATGCGGCTATTCATGACGCAGCAGAAAAATTGCCAACAGAGTTGAAAAATAAATTTGAAATCCTTAACACATAAACAGATTTTTTCTCAACCTCACAACACATTTCATGACCTACATAAATCATTAACTGAACTACGATACGAACCCCATCCATAGTACTTAACTTTTGTGTTACAGGAAGATGGCAGCTGTCGGCAGGCCAATATGCAAAAAGTTAAGTAGGTACTAAGAATAAACCTACACTTCCTTACTAATTACTTTTTTATCTATGCTATTTAAAAATAATAACTGTCGACTATTGTGTCTGTGAATTTCAAACGTATATAATACTTATAATCATTTATAACGTCAGTCGTTTTGTTTGTATAAACATTTTAACAATCAGATCAAGGAGCTACAGAACACTCAAGTATCTAATGGTGTAATCTATCCGAAGGTATATGATAAGTTTTTTTTTGTATTGTCTCTCGTAGCGTGAGTTTCGGGAACGTTTGTTACTTAACCGGTCAATGACGAGACCTAGGCCTCCAACCAGGCACTTTATTTTTAAGCAACACAGCTAAGGGAACCCCCTGTGAGGTACGAACCTCGGCTTAGGGCGTTGCTGGATCGCGAGCAAGGGAGCTGGGCTGGACTGGGAATATGATAACTATAATAAACTGCTTTTTATACCATTGCCGCTCACTAAGGCCTGCTTGCAGTGAATTGTTACCGCCAAAGACTAGTATTTATGGTTACCGCTTGAGATGACAAAGCTTTCACTATCGTTCTTATTTAAGGCCTAGTTTCCATGTCATTAATTTACCTGACAAAAATAATATTTTATTATTTATTGTCAAGTGACAACGTCAAAAAGTAAAGAAGATAGCGTTAACTATTGACAGGTGTCACTGATTATTTGTCGACATTGTTTAAGTAAATAAAATATATTTGGAATTCACATAACATAAAAGTATCTAGTTATGGCTCAGTCTCACTTTTCTCTAGCTTGGGATGCACATAAAGCAAATATTTGTCATGGATTAAGCGCGTTACAACAGGTAGAACTATTAAATTCACTCATCCAAGAGTATGTAAGTAAGATGAATGTATTTACCTAATAAGAAAATCTTTTTATTTTGTAGAATGGCGAGTTTGTGGACATGACCCTGGCTGCAGACGGACATATGGTTAAAGTACATCAGATTATTCTTGCTCTTGCCAGTCCTTTCATCAAAGAACTGATTGCTTCGGCTGACTGTTCACATCCCGTAATTTTTTTGAATGTAAGTTGAAAGGACATAATATATTCCTTCATTAACTTGTTATCACTTTAGAATATTTACTGATTTGTTAATTATGATGCAGAAAATATCATATGAAACATTATGCTCCATATTAGAGTACATATACACTGGAGAAGTTCTCGTCTCAATTGAGAATCTTGATGAATTCGTTGCTGCTGGCAAGGAACTACACATTCAAGGACTGGCGGATATGGTATGTACACATTTTATGTATGTTTGTTAAAAAATATATCTTTATATCAAGTGCAATGCATTACAAGTTCAGTATGAGCTTACACACTCTTTCCTAAATTTAGGAGTATGACTCCCATCCATCTAGTTGATGCTATTCCCTCTATTTGTCTCTGTTTTTGTTAATTTTTATTTCAAATTTGTCTGACTTTGTATACCCCAATGGTTATTCTCTCTCTTATTTTTTCTTATGTGTAACTTATCCTCAGTCTGCCAGTCTTCTCTTCTCCACTACCTCCCGTTCAAGTGCCCATGATATTCCATACCAATTGTGACATACAATATTCTTTCTTTCTTCAATCATTTCAATTTGTATTATTTTTCATTGACATTTCTGAAAGTCTTTTCCATTATATATATCATATTGTCCGCCAATGGACGCTTGCAACACCAGGGGTATCACTCGCGCATGATATTGGTTTAAGATTAAATCAATTAGTGCAGCTTGTTGAAAGTTACCTTATTACTGTTTTTCATTGATACTGTAGTACAAATTATTAGATTACTTCTTTCAGAAGCTCCATGAAAGTCTAGCTCCCAAATTATATACAGATGACAATAAAGTTGGTGAGATAAATGCCATGGAAGATGACATCTGCTATTTTGAAATATCATATCCTAAGGATGATGAGAAAATGAGGTAAACCTACCATCTTTACTAAAATATTTTCTTTTTAATTCTTATTAGTAACCAGCTACCAGACTTTCAGTGTGCGCTATGATTCACCTGCAGTATGTTCATTAATATTATGATTAGTGGTCCTTTAGATGTTTCCCAGATTAGTATATTAAAAAACAAACAAAAAACTATACCTCATTAGATGACTTCCATTAATTATATGAGGTAATTTTGATGCTTATTTGACTTCCCCTCCCCCCTTTGCGTCGAGATGTTGTGAGATCACCAGTGAATATTGAGAAGCATGGCCTAGACATCTTTTTTTTGAGATGTATTTAGGTATAAATGACAGTTGGTGAGTCCATCGCCGTATCTCAAAAGCAATGTGTATACTAAACATATGAATATACATCATAACTAGTAGTATAGTAATAGGCTTAAATGCTTTCTCATTAAAATAACTCAATTTCAGTGAAAGAAGTTTGGACGTGAATGACGCAAGGAGTTTCAACTCTAGTATAGGCAATGTGGATAGCTGCTGTGAGATGCCAACAGATGAAGCAGAATTACATCAAAACTCACCACCACCTATCCCTAAGCAAGGACACATGGGGAACGCCAGCACAGACTCACATAGTAATTTTATTTATTTATTAAGGAACAGATAATGTTATAATTGTTTCTCTTATATTCTCGGGTCCCCACAAGAGCCCGGTAAATAATAATAGGCCGCGTGGTTCGACACAAAGATTGGAAGTTCGAATCTCGACTGTACCATACATTTTCTGAACTTGTACAGTGAATAGTCACACCACGAGCATTACGGCTAAGGAAAACATCGAGAGGAAACCTGCATACGTCTGCGAAACAATTCAAAGGCGTATGTATAGTCGTGCTTGAGTAACGGCGATAGACTCTCCATTTGTCACGTTGCTACCTATAATAATAATACTTTGAAGGAAATTGGGTGTGTGGGTATTATCTATACACATCTGCCTACCTCTTCCACAAGGGTCCCCGCCTTGTGGAAAGGCGTGAGAATATATATAAGTTAATACTTAAAAAACATCAGAATAATGAAAGTGGACGAAGCGAAAGAAGTATGTAAAGATCGTAGCAAGTGGAAAGAAGTGGTCTCTACCCCTACCCCTACGGGAAAAAGGCGTGATTATATGTATGTATGTATGTATACTTAACAGAATGATATGTATTCACCAGACTCGGCAGCGATACAGTTCACAGTGTCGAACCAGGGCTCCTTGCAGATAATCCTCAATAGATACATATATTACCTGAAGCACACCAACAAGAATAACACGAGGAACTGGCGGTGTGTTGATTACTTGAACGGCATCAGGTGTCCGGCGCAAGTCATTACTAAAGAGGATATAGTTATGCACAGGTAATTTAGTATATTTGAGGTCTATGCGTTGCAACCAAAATACATCCCGAGTGCCCAAAATGAAATATTAATTAAATAATTCAGGGACCCTTGTGGGAAGGCAATATCTATACAAATAAATAAAATTGGAGTGTCTGTTTGTAATATAAAAAAAAATCGCGTTTTACTATATGCATATGGATTTATACACGGTACATATACCAAAATATATGTTATTACAATTTTATCAACAATACAACAATATACAAATTTTATCTGTCTGTCTGACTGTTTGTTCCGGGTAATCGGAAACGGCTCGCCGATTATAACGGGACTTTCTCTGGCAGATAGCTGATGTTTAAAGGAATAACTTGACTACTTTCACTTTTATTTTGGAAACTGAACAATATTTTTTGTTAAATTCCATGCGGACGAAGTCGCGGGCACAGCTAGTCTCAAATAAATGGCCATTGATCTCAATTTTTTTTCGCCAGAATATCAGCCCACAAGCATGCGTTCCACGATAAGAAGATATTGAAGAAAATCCATGCAGGCGCAGTGTTCACAGCTATCCATGAGGCAGAGATGGAGGGCAACATCGTGCGCGAACAGTGCTTCCAGGACAAACAGAAATGCCTAAAGGACGGGAATAGAGACGAATAATAAAATAATTATAGCACGTTTTGTTTCTTTCATTTACCTTGGTGGCCGAGTGGTTCGAGCATCGCAAGATTGCAAGCTCGAATCTCGACTGTACCAAGTAGTACCCACGCGCTTACGTTCCGCCAGAGCTATTATCTTACTTATATTATAAATGTGAAAGTTTGTAAGTTTGGATGTTTGCGGTTCTTTCACGGTCAAACGGCTAAGCCGATTTGGCTGAAAGTTGAAATGGTGATAGCTTATGCCTAGGAATAGGACATAGGGTACTTTTTTTTATCCTAAAAAATTCTAAGTTCTAATATTATAATGTATGATGCTCTTTCACTGCATAGCGGCTGAACCGATTCTAGCAGGAAAATTTCCAAAGCTACTTTTTCGAACTTCACGCGGGCATAAGCTAGTTATTATATAAATAGATAGGACGGTCCCTTTTGATACCCGCTTGATTATACGCTAGGTTGAGTGTTTCGGAGGCAGGATGTGGCAGGCGAAGACCACGTATCAACTAGGTATCTACATGAAAGTGATCTATTTGATCAAAGATGGTAACGTCAGCAGTAGGTACTCGATACCGACGATTAATAAAAAAGGTTGAAGAAAGAAGTTTAAGAGAGGACACCCTTGAGAGAATCCC
>JACCPG010000136.1:0-12104 GCA_016069955.1 Drepana arcuata
TTTTTGTATTGTCTCTCTTAGCGTGAGTTCCGGGAACTTTTGCTACTTAACCGGTCAATGGCGAGACCTAGGCCTCCAGCCAGATTTGAATGCTACATTATCACTGATTAATATAGGCTATTTTAATTGCAAGAAAAAATATTAAAATGTTTAATGAATAAATTTCTACCCGTGTGAGCCGGGACTGGCTGCTAGTAGCTGATATTCTATCACTGTGACAAATTTCACCCAATTCTTTTCTGTCGTGATTGTGTAACTAACTATCATTGATGTAGTCATTTGGACATGTATGGCCTTCATAGCATAAGCTTACATTAATTAATTGTAGAATAGAATATAGCCATTGTGGCCGAGTGGTTCGAGTAGTTGCATGCAATACAAAGATTGCAAGTTCGAATCCCGAGTGTACCAATTACTTATTCTGAACTTGTTAGTGATTAGTCACACGACGAGCTTTACGGTATCGCTCCCTTGCTGCCAACCCAAATATCAAATTTCCGTCATACGCCAAAAGTATCTTAACCGACGGCATGTATGTATAGACTGGTACGTGTGGATGAAGTGATCATCACGCAAATGTTGGCTTCAAGCGGGAATCGACTGCGCGACCATTGGCACAAAGGCATCTGCCAAACGTCGCGTGTCAGAGGAATACGCATACGCATGGTAAATATAAATAATAATATATCCTCACGCCTTCCCACAAGGGTCCCTGAAGGGGTAGGCAGAGGTGTATAGGTAATACCCACACACCCACTTTCCGCTAGAGGTATATTAGGTGCCAACGTGACAGATGGCGAGTCCATCGCCGTTACTCAAGCACGACTATACATGCGCCTTTGTTTTTTTTCTCAGACGTATGCAGGTTTCCTCACGATGTTTTCCTTCACCGTGCCTGGTAATAATAAGTGGTATCATACGCATGGTAAGTTTCTTTTATAGTATTCTAATGAGAGCAAACTTCGATACATCCAATTATTTTCATCGATAAAACGCAGCAATTAAATTACTCAACCCGATCAAAAAGCAATATCGAATATACTTGAGATCTGAATAAACGAAGCATCAGCTTCGCTTCAACCTAAATCTTTAATTACAAAGCTTTGTTACTTAATTTAAAGGGCCCTAGAACCTTTTACAGACGTCTATTGACCTCTTGAAGGGTTATCGGAGCCGTTAAAACGGCCCAAAACTGATTGGTCCTTTCGTGAAGGCACCGCGATCAATCACAGGATTTTGGATATACATATATTTTATCTTGCTTTTCGTGTGGGTGGTTTGGGATTCGTTGAAAGTTTATTTATTCTGTGGTTATATACAATGTAAAGCCGTGCTATCAGCAGTGGTGGCCGAGTGGTTATTGTAGTTGCTTACAGTGCAAAAGTTGCAGATTCGTTTCCCGACTGTACCAATGAGATTTTCTGGACTTGACAGTGATTAGTGACACGACGAGCTTTATCGACGAGGTGTTCTACGGGACCCTAAAAATACGCCTACCTAAATATATATATATAAAAATAATAAAAAAATACTAATATTTTACGTCATACACCAAGAGCATCTTAGACTGGGGCATGTGGATGAAGCAATCATTATGCAAATGTTTAATTCAAGCGGGAATCGAATCCGCGACGATTGGCACAAAGGCTCTCTGTCAAACGTTACGAGAGTTAATTACAGTGATTAATCAAACCACGAGTTTTACGGTGAAGGAAAACATGAAGAGAAAAGCTGCATAAGTTTGAAAATAAATACATAAACGTATAGAAGTGAGAAAAGGCGACAAGAGAGGAGAAAGGTTTATGTATCTTCAGCGTAAAGAGGGTGTTGATTAACCTTTGCCAACCCCTTCGGGATCTTTTGTGGGAACGCGTGAAGATAGGTATATAGTGTTAATTTAGGGACTAGGTCAGTTTGTGTGGAATTGTCCCAGGTATTTATTATTATTATTATTATTTAGATGATACTCCAGATAGATAGTTTTAGTGTCCTGTCTAAAACATAGAGTACTTACTATGCACGTAGAATAATGGAAAATAACAAATACACTGGGGAGAGAAATGTTTTATTTATTTTTATTTAATATTTATGCACAATTAAAGTACAAGTGGTGGACTTAATGCTAAAGCATTTTCTACCAGTCAACCACCCTTGACAGGAGAAACATTGAAGCGGGTGTGCACAGAAGGATTAGCTTAGGGATATGAAAAAATAATGAATTATACAATAAATACAATATAGGCATACATACAATATATGAACATACACAAACAAGTTACAAACACATCACACATATATATTACAAGAAACATCATAAAATATTTAAACATATAGGAGACTAGTAAATATATGTTCTTAACAGTTTGTCACTTTCCTGTGCAATTTTTTTTACCAGATTGCTAAAATAACGCAATCCTTCTGCTGTACGGTAGGGATAATAATATATATTTAAAAATATATTTCCTGTTTTCAAGTCCATTTCTTCATGGCGAAAATTGTAGTAAGGATCGTAGCGTAAAAAGGCGTTGCGCTTTCCAAGATTAAAAACGATTTTAAGAGGTCAAAATATAACTTTACTCAGAATGATTTTGTGCCATGTTCCATACATAGTAGTTCCAGTTCAGTACTAGCATATAGGTTTTTACTACAGAGAGAATTTCAATTTGAAATCGTTTAGGGGGTTTATCAGAGGAAACATGAAACTAGCATAAGGGCGGATGAGATGCGATCCCTTCGAAAAACGTGCGGGATTCAGGTTTTTATATAATATATAATATATAATAATATAATATATCCTCACGCCTTCCCACAAGGGTCCCCGAAGGGGTAGGCAGAGGTGTATAGGTAATACCCACACACCCACTTTCCGCCAGAGGTATATTAGGTGCCAACGTGACAGATGGCGAGTCCATCGCCGTTACTCAAGCACGACTATACATACGCCTTTGAATTTCTTCTCAGACGTATGCAGGTTTCCTCTCGATGTTTTCCTTCACCGTAAAGCTCGTGGTGTGACTAATCACTGTACTTAAGTTTAGAAAAACTCATTGGTACAGTCGGGATTCGAACTTGCGACCTTTGCGTCGCAGGCAACTGCTCGAACCACTCGGCCACCACGGCTCTCAGGTTTTTAGTATTTTGAATTCCTATTGACTTCTCCATCATTGATTGTACGATCGATTTAATCTAGGAACGCGAAGACGTGCTCCACCAATTTCTAGTTGCGGGGCTCGCGGGATGCGGCCGACCCGAGTGTATTAACTCGAGAATATTAAGAGTAAGCCGTGGTGGCCGAGTGGTTCGAGCAGTTGCCTGCGACGCAAAGGTCGCAAGTTCGAATCCCAACTGTACCAATGAGTTTTTCTAAAACTTAAGTACAGTGATTAGTCACACCACGAGCTTTACGGTGAAGGATAACATCGAGAGGAAACCTGCATACGTCTAAGAAGAAATTCAAAAGGCGTATGTATAGTCGTGCTTGAGTAACGGCGATGGACTCGCCATCTGTCACGTTGGCACCTAATATACCTCTGGCGGAAAGTGGGTGTGTGGGTATTACCTATACATCTCTGCCTACCCCTTCGGGGACCCTTGTGGGAAGGCGTGAGGATAATATTAAGAGTAGTGTGCTTGTGCACTCATAGGTGATCAGTGTGAATCGACAATACTCAAACATTAGAAGAAGGAAGGAAGGAACACACTTACAAGATAAACTATAAGGAAGAATAGTGGGGCGCGTCTTCGTGGATGGCACTATCTATAGTTGGAACATGTCCTCCCCGATCACTTCTTCTTTAACTTTCGCAGTGCATATCAGCATCATTAACCATTTTTCACTGATTTCCTATATAATCCGTAATAGTTTGTAAAATGGATGCAAATATCGGTAAATCCGATGCAAATGTTATGCATAATGCTTACAGGAGCGTGTTCGTGTTATTGCATTATTCATGTTTTTGTGCTTTCTTGCTAAACGGCGTTGTTGGAACGGCGAATGAACTTGTTACATTCCGTGTTATGATACGCTATGGGGGGTCTTTGTAAGTAGATTAAAGTGGAGTTCGTCAAGAAGGGTGTGAAGACAATGTTTATAGGCTGGCACTGCGCGGGTGATAGTTGGTGCAAGGGGCTTAGACTTGCTTACCATAACAAGAAAAATATAGAGATAAGAGAGGTGGGGCATAACGGGTTCCCCGTTCGAATTCGCAGCTGCCCGACTGGGGCAGGACCTCCACCTTACAGATGTCCGTAGCCAAATAACACATTTTTTTGTGTTGTGTTCCTACGCGGTGAATAAGGTTTCCAGTAATGAGCTCCTTGGGGAGGAAGGAGGATTGTTACATTGTGTTGGGAGCAGAGGAATTAAACCCATTATGCTGCCAACACAGTATAACTCTCCGAACACAGAGTGGCAACGCGCAAGTGATAGATATTGCACATTGCATATATGTTTTGGATAATTAAGAAAAATATATTATATGCGAGAAACAAGGTTTGACAAAATACAATTAGATAGAAAATGAAAGATTATTAATTCATAACCTGTTATCAAGTTCTCTTATCTGTATACATAATAAAAAATACACACATACATCCCTCACAAGGCAGGTAGGTGACAGTTGAACTCGATAGATGGCACTGCGGGCGTATTCTAGATTAACCTAGGTTACGTACGTAGGCTATGGGCTATGGGAAGGCCATAGGGGTCCCCGAAGGGGTATACAGAGGTGTATATGTAGTACCCACACACCCACTTTTCGCCAGAGATATATTTTAGGTACCAACGTGACAGATGGCGAGTCCATCGCTGTAACTCGCTTAAGTATATGACTATACATTCGGCTTTGAATTGCTTCTCAGACGTATGCAGGTTTCCTCTCGATGTTTTCCTTCGCCGTTGCTTGCAGGTTGCACGTCTGTGTTTGTATACGTCTGTCGCAAAGCTAAAGGTGTGACGAAACACTACTTAAGCTCAAAAAACTCACAGGTACAGTCAAGATTTGAATTTGCAATCTTTATGTTGAAGGCGAGTACTCGAATCACTAGACCATCAGGGCAATTCAGTTTTGTAATATTTACTTTTAAGTATATCTTAAAGAGATGCGAACGAAGCCACTTTAGCTGTTGAAATACTGCTGAAATTCTGCTCACAAAATAACGCTTATACTTTATACTCGTTTACTCAATATATTTCATACACGTTCATCCATTTATCAAAGGCGTTGCGGTGACAATGCGTCTGGCGCTTTGCTCATTTTACCTAAAACGTTGCTCGTTCTTTTAGCAGTTGAATGGCTTGTAAAAAGCATTTTTGCATTGTGATGCCAAATGTGCTTGCACTGGTACTTAAACGTTTTGCTCGTTTTGTTGAGATAAGCTTATGTAAATAACTGACAACGCCGTGGTGGCCGAGTGGTTCGAGCAGTTGCCTGCGACGCAAAGGTCGCAAGTTCGAATCCCGACTGAACCAATGAGTTTTTATGAACATAAGTTATAAGTCACACCATGAGCTTTACGGTGACGAAAAACATCGAGAGGGAACCTGCATACGTCTGAGAAGAAATTATACAGCTTTACTTATCTTGTATTCTATTACATATTTGTTATCTATGTAGGATAATATACAACGTTCAATAAGTGACTTATTTCAGTTTGAACTCGATTCGTTTGAACTCCTAACGTTGATTAGTTTTATAAATTTGAATTATGGTAACGTTTGTATAGGAAGGTGCCATATTATTTGATGGAATTCTCGAAACTTTTTTTATATTTATACTAAAATATTAAAGCTTAGATAATGTTTGTCGAGTGTAATATTTCATTACCACCATAAATCATAGCGACTCTTGAGCCATGAAGATTTATGCCCCGTTTATGCGGATGTATCGTAAAAACTGAAGTTAACGCCATCTATCGGTATTTCCGTTGCGACAGTAACAAATAAATCTTTATGGAATAATTTTGAATAGTGTTCGACTGAAGTACGAGTATCCATGTCATGTAAGATATTACAGTGTAATGTTAGATACATATTTAAAATAAACTATAATAATATAATATATCCTCACGCCTTCCCACAAGGGTCCCCGAAGGGGTAGGCAAGGGTGTATAAGTAATATCCACACACCCACTTTCCGCCAGAGGTATATTAGATACTAACGTTTTTCTGAACTTACCTACAGTGATTAGTCACACCTCGAGCTTTGCGGTGAAGGAAAACATCGAGAGGAAACCTGCATACGTCTGGATTATTTATTGTATATGTTCATTTTTTAATTTTTTTACTTTACTTACGCCGGAAAAACCGAGTGCCGCAGCTAGTATCGCATATCTATATTAATAATTTCGTCAAGGGGTTCGTACACTTGATCGAAACCTTACCTGAATTATAAAACATAAAAAAATAATTATTTCGAGTCGACAACATGTATCCGCAAAATTTGGATTGTCACACAAATCGACAGGTTGACAGACAAATCGCAGTCGCCATATGGGCCATTTTAGCGAAACGTCATTGACACCGGATGACATCTTCAGTTGTTAATAAACGTTCCGTTTCATACTAGCGCCCAGAGGGCTTGCCACTTAACACGTCGCACAAATAGTGAATGCACATATTAGCGAATCAAAAATGACCGCATGCTTGTTTGCCACCCAAGTGGTGTAAAGAAATAGAAGAAATATCTACCTACTCTTTGTACCAACATGTGTATTATGAGTCACATTTCACCCGAGCGAAGCCGGATTTTCATCTAGTTTCTAAATAATACATAAAAAACGAACGACGAGTAGACTCTACAATTAGAGTTCTGTGAGTCGCCACACAGGCGTGCATGTGAAAGGAATTTAGTCAAGTAAACTTCACTTGAAAGCTCTTGTGCAGGGCACGTAATATATTTGAATATACATTAATTATCATTGGTGTACTACACAATATTAATATAATTTGTTTTTAATTTTTTATTACATAATTAGTACGGCTAAAAATCCAATTACACTAATTAGTCACTATAAGAACCTCATTCCCAATAATCCGTACATGCCGCAATTAATGCCTTCCATCTTATTATAATTATAATATTCTTACACTGGCGGTGGCTGAGTTTTTCGCCAAGTTGCAACTTTAAAACGGCAAGTTCAAATCGGTTCTATCACACCGCAATCTTTATAGTGCCAAACATCGTGAAGTAAACTGCACGTTTGGCAAGAAATTTAAATTAATAATAAAATAAACAGATGGACTCGCCATCTGTGACGTTGGTAGTCTAAAAATAATTGCTCCAACGAGTTTGACAACTTTAGTGGGAAATCTTGAAAGTAAAATTGACGTCAGCTTTTTACTTCGTTTGAGTATAGTTTATTTTTAGAGGTTTTTCATAGTAGTCTCCATACTTCATCGTACATGTAAATGTCAATATTAATAGCTAGATTTGGGTCTTATATTATCATTACTGAGAATATCTGTTAGTCTGAAACATATCTTAATTACCAAAGTTTCTGAACCCTAGTAATTTGGCTACCCATTAACACTGACGTACATTTCCGTTAAAGATATATTTACTATTGGGATTATAGACAGAGTTTATATAATAAAAATAATAATAATATATCCTCACGCCTTCCCACAAGGGTCCCCGAAGGGGTAGGCAGAGGTGTATAGGTAATACCCACACACCCACTTTCCGCCAGAGGTATATTAGGTGCCAACATGACAGATGGCGAGTCCATCGCCGTTACTCAAGCACGACTATACATACGCCTTTGAATTTCTTCTCAGACGTATGAAGGTTTCCTCTCGATGTTTTCCTTAACCGTAAAGCTCGTGGTGTGAATCACTGTACTTAAGTTCAGAAAAACTCATTGGTACAGTCGGGATTCGAACTTGCGACCTTTGCGTCGCAGGCAACTGCTCGAACCGCTCGGCTATAAACCTAAAAAAATCGTTAACTTTTTCCATGTGAATTATTTTGCAGTAGCCAAATGAGCATCTGTAGCCGATCAGCAATAGACTGTACAATACAATTTCTTTTGATATCCTGTAGTTACATTTCGGACGGAAAATAATTTTCTCAAACAACACGCAGGTGTATTCGCTGATCCAATAAAGGCAGGTTTCCATGGCATGTTTTTATCCACTGAATATTCTCGAGTACTGTACACATTTGTCCCGAGACATCCAAGTGATATGCTGTGAATAGTAATGTTATCTAAGGCTTGGATACACGCTTGGAATGTATCTAAAATCTTCAAGGAATAACATTTTATTTTCTCAAAGAATATTTCAAAATTTTGTACGTCTCAAAATGGATATTTGCTTTACCTATATGGACTATTCACCCGCCAGTGGCATTACACCAGCAGTAAAATTATTTGAATATCATCCAGTTCAACCCAGTTCCCTAGCTCGTGGATCAGAAACGCCAAGGTCTTAACCCTAAGGAGTGCCATTACCTGTCTTTCCTTAGCACCTAATAAGTGCCTGTTCGAAGGCTAGTCTAGCAGAAGTAGGTAGGTAGCAGTAGAAGGTAAGTCTAGCCATTTTTCGATAAGGTAACAAAAGCAAGCAACTCACGCTACGGGAGATAAAAAGACCGTTACATAGGAGTGTAGTTTAGTATTCAGTAACTTTCAGTAACTTTCAGTAACTCTCTTGTATGATATTTTTGACTTGAGGAGGCAGAGGCAGATGCAATTTGAAATTACCCGTCATGTGACGCTTTTGCTCTTTTTAGGGTTCCCTACTTCAAATGGAAAAACGTAACTTTTATAAGATTACTCGTGTGTCTATTGTTCGTCACAGCCAATTTGGTCTGGAAGTATATTGGGTACACCGATGTAAGTCAGTGGCCAATGGCGGAAATGTAATGTGAATAAAGTGATTTAAAAAGATGAGAAAGAAATTGTATTTGAGTATAACATAATAAAAACGCCATAATGTTTTAATGTGATAAAAAAGTGACATAGGCAATTCTTTAGAAAAAATTAGGTAAATTAACCTAGATCAAATCGAACGGACGCTCAAGGACGGGAACGTCAAGAGTACTCGAAACCGACGAGCATGTATGAAGAGACTGATGAATGTGGACGAAGCGAAAGAGCTGGCGCTCTGTACCATCTGCCTCTACCCCGTTAGGGACTCGGCATGAAGATATGTATGTATGTATGTAATATATGTTTTGGATAATTAAAAAAAATATATTATATGTGAGAAACAAGGTTTGACAAAATACACATAAATAGAAAATGAAAGATTATTATTTCATAACCTGTTATCAAGTTCTTATATCTGTATACATAATAAAAAAATACAGACATACATCCCTCACAAGGCAGGTAGGTGACAGTTGAACTCGATAGATGGCACTACGGGCGTATTCTAGATTAACCTAGGTTACGTAGATCTAGATTTAGAACAACTTATTGATTATAGCCTAGTGCCATCCAGGAAGACGCACTCCACTATTCTTTCTCATAGTCCACCTTCCACTTAATTGTCGTATTGTCGGTACACACTGATTACCTATGAGTGCACACGCACACTACAATGAATAAAGTCGGGTCATACTATGCGCATTCCGCGACGCGACGCGATGCTATCGATAATATAGCGTAGATGCCAACTAGGGTAGCAGGCCTGTCTCACAATAAAACAACAAATTTATATAGTGAAATTTTATTTCTCAATAACTATCAATAATCTCTTCACAATTAAATATATTTACATAATTAAAATACTTTTATCACGTTGGTAACAATAGAATTAAGTGATCAATCAATTGTAGGCCCTGGGCCGTCCCAGTAAAGGCTAAAGCCGTGAACATAATCACAGTAAAAAAAAACGGTGGCTCCGTGATGGCAAATAACGTTACCAGTAACGATATAACCGTTAGTGCGGCTGGGTGTTGAATGGATATAGCGCCCGCGTGCAGCTCTGCTAGACTTTCTTCTGGAACAAATTGATATGCGTTAATGGTCATTCTTATTAAATTACTCGTACTGCTAGCCTTCTTGGCACGTTGTTGTAAGTAGCTATTTATACAACTGTCTCTTTTTATATCGTCACGGGCTATGGGAAGGCCATAGGGGTCCCCGAAGGGGTAGACAGAGGTGTATATGTAGCACCCACACACCCACTTTTCGCCAGAGATATATTTTAGGGACCAACGTGACAGATGGCGAGTCCATCGCTGTAACTCGCTTGAGTATATGTCTATATATACGGCTTTGAATTGCTTCTCAGACGTATGCAGGTTTCCTCTCGATGTTTTCCTTCGCCGTAAAGCTCGTGGAGTAGCTAATTACTGTACTTAAGTTCAGAAAGACTCATTGGTACAAACAGTCGGTATTTAAACATGCAATCTTTGTGTCGCAGGCAACTACTCGAACCACTCGGCCACCACGGGTATAAAATATATAAATTGCTTCTGCTTAGACTGTGGTAGGACGTCGAGTTCAGACTAAGTTTAAGTTAAGGAAAGCTTATCAGAACACATTGGGGTTTGTACCCGTAACTTTTACCCGTTCCCTATTATAATAAATTTTAATTTAAAAAAGAAACAAACTTTAACAGTTATTAATTAAATTGTTCGAGCTTCGATAAAAGCGCCTGAAGTTTTAACGAAGTAAGTCATCAAAAGATGTTAAACATATCTCTCCAATTAGTGTAATTGTTTTACTACATTTAGTTTGGACAACTTTTGGCGTTGAAGTCAGAAATTAACTTTAAAACATTTTCGACAGCCTTATTTTATAAACGCGTAGAGTGAGTATCGCTTACGGCTAAATGGTATCCTACCGCAAACAACGGTACGCTTGCACAAATAACGGTACGCTTGCAAAAATAACGGTACGCTTGCAAAAATAACGGTACGCTTGCACAAATAACGCTACGCTTGCAAAAATAGAATAATAATCACATAAAATAAAAAAATAATAATAAAACGGTCTATCATGAGCTTAAGAGCAGGGCTCTTGTCGGCTTCTCTAATGCAGTCCCTGCCATTTGCTTCTGTCCAGCGCAACCTCTTTGACCTCCCTATACTTCATGAGAGACATTTTATATTTGATCCGACTCAAATATATACTCATATTCTCGTATTCCTCATCCTCTCTTTGGCTCTACCTTTCCCTCTAAGATATTGCTAAAGAAGCTGTAATGTCGTATAAGGTGGCGCATCATCTTTACTCTTTTATTCTAAACTGTATTAGGCAGTACTTCTGATTTGTCAACTCTTGAGTACAAATAAATAATTGATAAAACAAAACGCTACATGTGTTACACTTTTAACGTTTTAAATTAATATAAACAAACAACCCACCATTATTAAACATTATGTGATTGTACTTCAGAGGAAGTATGAATAGCTTGAATGCAGTCGAGATGCGATCTCTTCGAAAAATGTGCGGCGTAACGATATTAGATCGAATCCGCAATGAAGAGATTCGCAAATCAACTGGCGTGAATGAGGGCGTGATTGTAAAGATGAAGAAAGGCATATTACGTTGGTTTGAACACATAGAAAGGATGAGTGAAGAAAGATTGACGAAACAGATATACAAAGCAAAAGTGTGTGCAAGAAGAGGCAGAGGAACTACCTGGATCAAATAGATCGGACTCTGAAGGACGGGAACGTTAAGAGTACTCGTAACCGACGAGCATGTATGAAGAGACTGATGAATGTGGAGGAAGCGAAAGAGGTATGTAAGTCTAGAGAGAACTGGCGCTCTGTACTCTCTGCCTACCCCGTTAGGGACTTGGCGTGATGATATGTATGTATGTATGTATGTGATTGTATGTATGTATGTATGACAAAAATTGAGAAAGGTATGCTGAGGTGGTTTGGCCATGTCGAGAGAATGAATAAGGCGAGTGTGAATGAAAGTGTTGGAAGGGGTACACCTAGGCGGACGTTTCAAGACCAAAAATAGGGACGTCTTGAAAAACGCCAGGTCAAAAGTACCCTAAGAAGAGCATGTATGAAGAGAATAATGGAAGTGGACGAAGCGAAAGAAGTATGTAAGGATCGTAGCAAGTGGAAAGAAGTGGTCTCTGCCTACCCCTACGGGAAAGAGGCGTGATTATATGTATGTATGTACGTATGTAT
>JACCPG010000137.1:0-22816 GCA_016069955.1 Drepana arcuata
TATTTCTTTTACACACGCCATTTGTCTAATAAACTTAAAGATGACACTCTTTATTTACAAGTGCAATTCTACTTTACACGATATCGGGTTGCGTGTGTCTCCTTTCGTAATGTTTTATGGTTTATGTAGACCAGATATCTAAGGCAAATTGGCGCGTTGGCGCAGCCATTATGACCCATTCCGTACGTAATGTTATTAGTAAAGAGGGTTCTGTTGTATGGCTGAGAATTGGCGGTCTGTGTGCTAATTATAATTACATCAAATAAAAAAATTTTTTTTTCATTATATACATATATATTTATAAGTCTAGATATAGTCTAGATAACTGGCGATCTACTCTCTCCGCCCCGTGAAGGACTTGGCGTAATGACAATGTATATGTATTTTAGACCAGATTTCCATATTTTAAGGAACTTACACAGACAGCGACAGAACCTGCTTTAAGCCTATTTTGTTCTCATACGGTTTGAAAGCAGAACTTGTGCGAAATGCGACTAGCCAGTTGTTGAGTCGTTTTTGTAACCGCACTAATGGGGTAAAGAAGACTTTAGCGTTTAGCTTTAAAACATCCCTAGAGTAAAAAAATATAAGTTGTGAACATAAGTTGTAACGTTAATATAATTATTTAGTAGATTTGTTTTACCATGAATACCACATTGGTAGTTTTTCTTTTTTTCATACAACAAGAGTGGCAAACAAACGCACGGCCCACCTGATGGGAAACGGTTACCGTAGGCTGTTTACGCTCACGATACCGAAGTATCACTAGCGCGTTGCCACTCTGTGTTCGGAGAGTAGTTGCTAACAATTTGTTGTTTGTTGCAAATAATAGCTGAAAAATTATCGCGATTCTCCCGGAAATCTTCCTACTGTTTAATAAGACGTTCTTACTTACTGCTTATGTAATGAATAAATGCTTTTAAAATGTCACCATTTAATAAATACAAGCTCGTTTGCTGGTTGTAAAACGTGGGGCGATAAGTTTTAAGCGTTGTAAAATTGTAAAGTTTTATTGAACGTTATTGCTGTTGTATTACGTTGCACAATGCTGTAAAGCAACATATACTGTACAGCTCTGTCAAAATAAATCTCGGGTCAAAATAACACTATTACGTTAAGACTAGACGTATGCCATAGTAGAAATCTAGAAACAGTAACACTACTATCTATATGACAAAAGAGATTCTGCGAACACAAAAAAGATAAGGCGATACTAAATTCCAGATTTTTTGCAATGGAAATAATTTATTGGTGAACTTGGCTGTTACTCATGTATTATCTTGTACATAGCTCTTGAAAAGTTTACTCGGCTATTTTCTGCGGAATCTTATTTACAAAAATCTATTAAAAAAGACCCACGAAATAGTTCTAGTTTTGTGTAATTTAGCTGTGAGGCACATTTACTTTATTTTTGATCAGTGTAAAATTCACAGTATGCAAATATTATTCTTATTAAAACTATTCATATTGTGTGTTTTGTTTTGTTTTTTATTATGTGTCGGACACGCTAGTATCCTTGTCGATATATAAAAGCGTTACCACACTGAAACTAGTAGCAAGTGGCGTGTCCCCACACGCCACTTGCTACTAGTTTCTAGCTCGTGCAACTATGCTATGTTAATACCCGGATCACCTGTCCTCCGGACAGCTAGTTCCCACCTAAAAACGAAAAAAAAATTATGTATCACCACGCCGAGTTCCTCACGGGATAGTCAGAGAGCGTGGAGCGTCATTTTTATTTAATAAACTATAATCATTATTCATTCGGTTTGTGTTTGATTATCTTTTAGTAAAAACATCAGCAAAGCTCGTTGCTACTGCGCCTGGATTAACTTACTGCATTATTAATAAATTGTGAGAAAAACTCTGTTACGCGGATATTAACCAGATGCGTAGTACAAACATACATCTTAACGTGTGTATTAAATGTATTGAACAGTTACTAATCAGAATTTAACGTTCCTCGTGAATCGAGTTACGATATGTAATTAAAGCGTAAGTAAATTAAAGTAGGTGACAGAACATTTTATAATAATAATAATATCCTCACGCCTTCCACGCCACAAGGGTCCCCGAAGGGGTAGGCAGAGGTGTATAGGTAATTAATACCCACACACCCACTTTCCGCCAGATGTATATTAGGTGCCAACGTGACAGATGGCGAGTCCATCGCCGTTACTCAAGCACGACTATACATACGCCTTTGTATTTCTTCTCAGACGTATGCATGTTTCCTCACGATATTTTCCTTCACCGTAAAGCTCGTGGTGTGACTAATCACTGTACTTAAGTTCGGAAAAAACTCATTGGTACAGTCGGGATTCGAACTTGCGATCTTTTTGTCGCAGGCAACTGCTCGAACCACTCAGCCACCACTTTTTTTATATAATACTATATGTTTTTAAAATATTTTTTACTTTGCGTGATGATATGTATGTATCATTCCTGCCTGGACCCTTCAGGAATCTTTTCACACCCTTTTTGAAGAACTCCATGCTGTACTCTCCAGGGAAAACCTCCCCAGGGAGATCATTCCACAGCGATACAAACCGCTCAGTGCGAGACCTTTGTGGTTTCAAGGTATGAGGATGAATTCCTCATGTATCATATACATGGTATTAATGATTTAAATAGTCATCTGCTAAGATTGTTGGTTCAGGTTGGTTGTATTCCATGTCTGCTATTCGGGGAAAGCTATATAAAATCGCGAAGATATAAAATTGTTACGGCAAACTTATGAGAATTTTGCCCTTTACGTTTTATGGCGAATCTGATCAAACTTCATCGCTACATAATATCTTTATGATTCACTTGGTATCTTAGTCGGCTATACCAATATTCAGTGTATATATCGCATACCACAAGAAATACAAGATGTTTTACGAGTCATTTTTCATCATTGCAATGTTGGAAATTGGCAAATGATTACCCGACACGCCACATCAGAGGAAAATAGGTAAACGTGTAATGAGTTTATAACATGTCATAAGAATTATTTTGCAGGTACTCGGCATGATGTAATACGCAATTAGTATAGTAGGTGTACGATGCGAGATAAAACACGAAAGACTTACACATAGGATTATGTGTAATCCTCAGTGAGATCATCATATGGTATTTACAAGGATATTCTTGATAACACATGCTTGGATGACGTCAGAGGTCGCAGGCCGTAGATTCTCTTCGTCACGATACTCATTTGTAAAGAAATCGTGAATACATAAAAAAGTTATGGAGTGTACCATTAAGGATGTAGTGATGTTTATATCATTACCTACTAGCTATCCCGCCCAGCTTCGGTCGGGGGAAAAAATTTTAGGTTGGACAACCCTTATCACTTAGGGGTATGAAAAATTGATGTTGGCCGATTCTCAGACCTACTGAATATGCATATAAAATTTCATACAAATCGGTTCTGCCGTTTCGGAGGAGTATGGTAACTAACATTGTGACACGAGAATTTTATATAATAATAATAATAATATATAATATATCCTCACGCCTTCCCACAAGGGTCCCCGAAGGGGTAGGCAGAGGTGTATAGGTAATACCCACACACCCACCTTCCGCCAGAGGTACATTAGGTGCCAACGTGACAGATGGCGAGTCCATCGCCATCAACATATATATAAGAAGATGAATACGATTATAGGAAATGCTTCGACAGGATAAACGTGGTTCATTTGTCATATAAGCAGCGTCTTTTACATTCGACTCTGTAACGACAATCGTCTTTGTGATCACTTTCATTTAAATATAGGCATACAAACGTTCAAATTTTCTGTAAGTCCAACCAAAAGGTATACTAATCCCTACCAAGACTCTCTTCAAAGTAACACAGTAACACTACTAACAGTAAGACAGTAACTTAGCGCTCACTCTTCTTCTTATGTGCCACAGCTGGTGCTACTTCAGCTGTCTCGCAGGCTCAGTCAAGTTTTCGTTTTTAAGGATAATGCCTGCTTACATTGCACACCTTTGGCATACTACGCCTCGTTCAATGTTAATCTTGTCCATTTCAAATAACCTGAGAAGATATAAGAAGACAGGCGAAGGTACCTACCCCTTTGCTCGAGGCATATATTCAGGTGCCTACGATCAACAAATGTCAGCAAAGTGTCAACCCCTGTTTTTTATGCGTCTTTGAATTTCTCAGTGACATATGCAGGTTTCATCATAATTCACGGTATAACTTGTTACACGTAGCCCGTGTAAGTTGTAAAAACTCATTAATACAACCTACCGACGCCTAAAGCTGTACTTTGCAAATGCTGTACGAGTATATCTGCTGAAATGCTTTCATACATTTTAATTATTCTCTAATAACAAAGCTGATTTTCAATCCCAATTGTTAGATACAAAACTCATGCCTTCAGTAAAACTCATTATTTACCAACATGAAGTGAGTGTCGTCATAATTGTGTTATGGTTGGCTAAAACTCATTAAATAATAAATAGGTTTATTGGTAGACGCTTTATTGAAAATACAGCAAATGAGGCTAAATATATAGGATTAAGTTTGCAAAGCCAAATATATAATTAACCCGACCCTCACATACATTTCCGTGTAAAGTCTACCATCACGATTCCACTATCACGATTATTTAATTAACAAAGGTCACAACATCATCATGATTTAATTTCACATTAATTGTTTTAACAATATTTATTTTTGACAGTGTGTTGAAGAAGAGACATAGGCAGACCTGGTTGCAACTACCTGATCAAATCGATTGGCCACTAAACTAACTGATGAAACTGAGAAACTAACTAAACAGACTGATGAACGTGGATGAGGCGAAAGAGTTCTTTATGTCTATACTGGCCTAGTACTGGCGCGCTACTCCCCTACCTACCCTTGGTACCCTCTGGGCTCGGCGTGGAGATAGTGATAAGTTTATATGTCATATTGCATATTGCTGTAACTTGGGCTGTATTTCCATCGTCCTACTCTTGTCAAGCGTGAAAGGCAAATGGTCTACTGGTACAAAAGTCCTCTGCAAAGTAGATATCTTGTTCGCTAGAAGGCACGATCTTTTAGCAACACTCACTCTTAACATAGGCGCAGGCGCAGCGCCGAGCCACGACTTGCTATGGTATGGTATCAGTCTCTTTCGCGCCTTTGAATAGCGATAGCAAAAGGATGTTATGGTAAGGCCACTAAACGCATACCTAGAGATATGTGACTGAAAAGTTAATCTGATCTAATTTTTTTATTTACTTTTTCAGTTATGTAAATGTATAGATTCATAATATTGACGTAGCAGTTCAGAACGACTGAAACTAGCGTGTTTCTAGTATACTAATTAAGATTTCACGTTACTGTACCGAGAGGGCGCGGCGTGGTCTACTTGCAAATTAGATAATAATCTAAGAGCAATATTAGTTCCAACATTGTTAAGGAAACGTGTGACTTAGGCCATTAGCTCTTATTTATAGACTCACAAACAATCGAATTTATAGTATTATTAATAGGACTAGCTGTGGCTAATCAAGACCACGGTTTCGTCCGCGTTTACGTCCACTCCCTTCTAAGTAACAGCGCAGCGATACAAATAATAAACGGTCAATGCAATAAGATTTTTTTTATATCCGATTAATAGTCACTGAGATTAGCGCATTCAATTAAAAGTTCGTCTCATACGTATGCTGACCACTCGATATGTTTTTCCTCCACCGTAAAGCGTGTGGTGTTTATAATTCATAAAAACACCTCCACGGGCATCACACCTGGCTTTTCAATCCCTCTTAGCAATTTTTGAAACACAACTTTCAAAATTGTCAGATTGAGACAATTCAGAAATCGTTACGTAACCAAAAATAGTCTATGATACCGGACCTGCAATTGGGGACACATGTAATCTATGCTCCCAATGGCTGTAATTATTAAGTATCTTCTATTCAGTTTGTGGTTGTAATGATTGGCATAAGTTCCGGCGCACGAATAGGTACTGTTAAGATGAACCGTTCGTCGGTGATACTCGACATACCGTGTTAGTCCAAATTGACACAGAATTTCAATTAGATTACAGTAACACTAGTCGCAGAACTGTAAGTATCTCGTCGTTATCTTAAGTCTACTTTATATTGTGTTGGGACGGAGGAGAAACATTTTTAAAGACATCCAGATTTAACAGCTAATAATAAAATAACGACTGAAGATAGGGGTTTATTACACGAAATACTAGAAATGATTAGCTATTGAATAAATATTTTGTATTGGTGGTGATTAATTGTGGATTCCGAATGTTTGCCTAACTCGCTAGGAACACTTATTGGTAAGTGTGAAAAAAAATATATTTTATTAGTTCGATGAAGGATGTAAAAAAAAATATTCAAATGCGTACTCACAACTATGTTATGTGAGTAATATTGATCAAAATGAGCTTACGAAAGCTTCTGAGTAGACGAGTAGTTAACAATTAAATATTATTTATCGAAGGTCGAGTAAAAGCACGAGCATAGAACTCTGTAGGTCGCGATAAAATTATACTTTTAAGTGAGTTTTAATAATATGTGGAAATGTTACTTCAGCTATGCATAGCGGGATGCTCCAATTAAGCAACCAACATGATGAAAAGAATGACTCGAAATGTTTTGTAATAGTGAACGGCAAATCCATTGTCAAATAAATAAGATATTAATCGGTACAATTACCCCTCGAACAGTCGCCTACTCACTATTACCAACTATCGTTTGGCACTCACAATACAAGCAATATGTAGGAGCCTCAAGTTCTTACGTCAAGGAGATGTCTACAATTGTCAGCAGTAAGAAAACTTTACTATAATTATATCCTCACGCCTTCCCACAAGGGTCCCCGAAGGGGTAGGCAGAGGTGTATGGGTAATACCCACACACCCACTTTCCGCCAGAGGTATATTAGGTTTTTAACTTTTAACTTTACTTAATTCATCATAATTGCTTTTATATGGCTGGTGATGTCAATGGTTACGCAGATGCAGTTCCTCAAGCACGACTTTACGCCTATACGCCTTTGAATTTCTTCCCAAACGTGTGTAGGTTTCCTCTCGTTGTTTTCCCTCTCCGTAAAGCTCGTGGTGTGACTAATCACTGTACTTAAGTTCAGAAAAACTCATTGCTACAGTCGGGATTCGAACTTGCAATCTTTGTGTTGCAGGCAACTACTCGAACCACGGCTCCACGCTAAACCCATAATCAAATTATATGTTGTCACTCAATACTCAAACGACACGATAGAATCAAAATCACCTTCATTACAATGCTATTCGGCGAGTATTAACTGGAATTAGATAAATAGATAAACACACAATTTTTTCATTTGCACTTACCTACTAACAATGTCAGTCAAGTTTTTGAGCTGAGACGACACAATACGTGCTAATTGCTATGTAAACAGATGTAGCGTGTTACAAAACAACTTAGTCGTGACAATTTTGGTAAAATTACGTCAGACGCTGTTCGAGCGAAAGTTGGGGTATTGTGACAGAGCAAATTAGACCTTAAAACGTGTTGGGTGACAGTAACACTGTCGCTTTTACTTCACTGAAGCGCTAAATATCCTAATGCGCGAGATATAAAGTTCGCGTGCGCACAATTATGCGCTATTGTATCCATTATTCAATAGTGCAAAAGAAATCGACGTCATATCCTTCCCTTAAAGAATTTTAACAAAATTGTTAGAGCACTTAAGGTAGGGTGAGTAGCCCTAAAATACACCCACATTTTTTAACGATCGTCTAACAGTGGTCACACAAATTGAAGCCCGTGCCTTAGATAGCAAACAACGATATAAAGACTTACAAAGATACATCGATATATAGTTGAATTCAATGGCATATTTAGCAGCATTGGCTCTTCTAGATAATTTAGGTTCCTATTTACGATTATATACTCCATACGAGTCTAACCTAACCTAAATGATCTAGGTTAGAAGAACCAATGTTTGTTATGACGTTGAGTTCAACTATGTATCTATATTTGTAAGTCTTTATGTCATTGTTCGGTACCCAAGGTACGGGTATGCATAGCTTATGACACCCAATTTGTGTGAAAATGTGCTAACAAACATTGACTTCTAATCGAATACATTTAGGTTAGATGAACCAATGCTTTTTTGGTTCGTTGCATACATTGCATACATATATTATATACATTTTGCAATTATGTATATACATTTTGAATATTGTATCAAGGTACAACATAGGTTGTATTTACATTACATTTGAACTACAATTTGAAGTATTTCTACTTCTGTTATCAAACAACATATTAAAAGCACCCGCATACTGTTTTAAGTGACATCTGCAAAATCCTTGTCCTCATTTTATAGTTTTATGATAAAAACTGTTTGACTACAACATGTGAATTAAATGACAAACGCTAACATTCCGAATCCAATCGAAATACGCACATATTTATGTCGAATTGATTCGCAATTTGACCTTTATTTCATGATAAGGTCATGTACTTTGAACAGAGTCTGGGTAGGCTTTATAAATATATTATAAATATTTTTATGGTTAAATGGCGACACCTCGAATCACTCGACCACCACGACTTTTAAGAACTTACCTTTATGAAATTACTAGCTGTCCCGCCCAGCTTCGCCCGGGTGAAAAAGTAAAATTTCCTGAAACACGATCGCAGCGCCACCTGTCGGGTCCAATTGTGATGTAAGCTATCCTTTCTTTTAAGTTGGATCAAACTGCATACGGTGTGCAAATTTGATTGAAATCGGTTAAGTAGTTCAGGAACCCATCGTGGACTTGATTACCATATAAAAGGTTATAGTGAGTCAATCTTAAAAGATAGACAGCATATCGTCGCGGACTTTTTTTTAGAACTTTTAAAGAGGAACAATTCCCTCATATATGATATTTTCGTAACTTAAACCGTTTCATCAGTGTACGCAACGGAAGCTCTCAAAAAGGAATATTTTTTCCCGTTCTGGCAACATTATTCATTTATTCTTCGCTTCTATTGGTCGTAGCGTGATGTTATATAGCCTAAAGCCTTCCAAGAGAAATGGACTATCCAACACAAAAATATTTTTTCAATTCCAACCAGTAGTTCCTGAGATTAGCGCGTTCAAACAAACAAACAAACAAATAAACTCTTCAGCTTTATAATATTAGTATAGATAAGGTTGATAATGAGACAAGAGTACTCGAAATCGCCGAACATCCATAAAGAGTCCTCGAGAGCTTCAAGCACATTAATCATAATGTGCTTGAAGCGAAAGAGATGCGTAATTTTATGCACTGATGTATCGAAATCGATACATCAAATATCGATGTGCAGCACCTCACCACCTTACAAATACCGCAAGTAAAGAGACCATAATAAAACAGCGAAGGTAACTATGGTGTGTTGCGTTGTAAATCTTTTTTTACAGTTACAGAGATGGATTTATGGCAGTGAATTAATTACATAGATACCCACAACTTTTCTCTATGTGTACCGTTTGAGCGCAGGAAATTATGAGTAGCTTTGGAACCGGGACTCCTTCTACTAAAAACCTGACTGCCGAGTTGTCAGATAATATACAATACAATATAGTTCAACATTAAACAGTCTTTCGAAGCATAAGTCACATAGTGCGATTTCTAGGTACTTTACTGTGCAAAAATTTCAAAAATATTTTTTACTTTAAATTACTACTATTACTACTTTAAATTTAAATTGAGATCGAAAAAGCTGTCAACAACAGATATGGAGTTGAGCAGTAGTAATCGCAATAGTGGGTACAGAATTTACTATGCATGTATATGTATAGTATATACTTCGTGGATTCCTACAAGGCTCCTCTGTGGGAAAGCCGGAGGTGTGTGATACCCTCTTTTCGAGGTAGACATGTTAAGGTACCAAACGAGCAAGTACTTTACATATCTTAATATATATAAATTACGTGTCACGTTGTTTGTCCGGGCTCCTAAAGTATTTAAGCGATTTCAATCAAATTTGCACACCGTGTGCAGTTTGATCCAACTTAAAAGATGGAATAGCTTACATCACAATTGGACCCGATAGGTGGCGCTGCGATCGTGTTTCAGGAAGTTTTACTTTTTCAAGCTGGGTGGGACAGCAAGTAATCTTAATATGTATATAAACGTGTCACGTTGTTTGTCCGCGATAGGTACTTAAACTATTTAACTGATTTCAATTAAATTTGCACACCGTGTGCATTTTGGTTCAACTTAAAAGATAGGACAGCTTACATCACAATTGGACCCGATAGGCGGCGCTGCGATCGTGTTTCAGGAAATTTTACTTTTTCACCCGGGCGAAGCTGGGCGGGACAGCTAATTATGTATATATTTAGAATTTCTTCTGCTGGCGTCCTCTCAAGGTACATATTTACCTTAAAGCTTGTGGTGTGATAAATCACTGTAATAAGTTCATAAAACTAGATAGAACGGGATTAGAACTTGCAGTCTTTGCATTGCAGGCGCCTACTGGATCCACACGGGCACCGTGGCTGTTTACCACAGGTATGACTCGGGCAACCTTATATTGGGTCAAATAGCTGTACAAGCAGTATAAGGGATGAACGAGTTCTCTTTACTGCCTAGCCATTGCTTCTGGAAACATTACCCATGCGGAGGCACTATCCCAGTTGGACAACTCGTTTGTCAACAGTACATTATGTTGACTTATCTCTCCTTGAATTAGTTCTTATTCGTCTGGAGTAAATCTTCATTATTATAAATGAACATAACATCCCTAAATTTCTTTACACTTTGTGCTTCCCAGTGAGGGACTCAGCTTGATGATAATAAAGTATGTATGCAATTTTCTTTTAATTTGAATGCTATCATGTAACTACAAAATCATGTCCGCTTTAATCAAATGTACTCTCTTACATTCCTATTTGGCGTAGATTTATATGCCGTTACATTACATACCTACTTTACTACACAGCCAAAATAAAACACAGTTACGCTACTTACTTATTCAAAATTGTAATCTGCGCTCTACCGGATTACATTGCGAAAGAATATTATCTCTGACAAGTTTCGCAATCTGCCATGCGTTGATCCATCAAATTTATATTAAAGCAGCAATCCATCATACAGTGTAATGATTTAAATTGAAAATAAAGAAGGCATAATTTTATATAAGAATATTTTTATGGAGAGGGTTATTGCCCAATCGCGAAACAGTAATTCTCTATGGTATTCCTGAAAATGTCTAAGTACTTACTAGAAGAAGAAGAAAGTAGCTAAAGTACTAAAACCTGTTTAAAGGCGAGAAATTAAAAATAAACATGTTTGGCAAAGCACGAATGAATGATTTTACTTTAAGCTGGTTAATTTCTTTCTCAAACATTCTGATATTCACCTCACCTCACCTTTACTGAAATTCAGAGAACTGATTGGAACCACAACATGCGCACTGTTGTGGTTAGAATTTGCGCTCTTTCATTTGTATGACGGAAGCTTTACTTTAATTATTATTATTATCCGTCTCAAGTACCACTATTAAGTAGCCAACTGAATCAGCTACCAAACCCACATATGGTATAATGTAATGGAAGCGATGAAATTGTACATTTTAATACAGTATTCAACGTTACTTCGGGTGAGTCACTTCGCCATCATGCGCTTTAGTTTAATAACCTTAGCACATGAGTTTGTGAGCAACAAACATATTGCACCGCAATATGATTAGATGCACACAAGACAATTGATTTGGGTCAACGGTTCATTCGCGCAAATTGTGATTGCTTCATAATTTGGTTGAGTATGCTCGGGCAATACATCAGCAACCACGTAATTTGATCAGCGAGGTCACCTCGGCTAAATTTACAGGCACGCCTAACTTACTCGACCTCTAACAGTACCTTACAGTACCTCATACATCTATCATACTTGACGATGTCAAATTATAAACAAATGTTGGGAAATGGTTGGTAATGTCTGGGAAAGGAAAGGGAGGAAAGGTTCAATAATCATCATAATATCTATTATTCTAACAATAGCTTATATTGACCGTCATCATGAGTGGATCACTCACAAACCAAACAGGCACACGTTTGAGTGAATAGATTATGAATAATATTTAAAGCATGTTTTGGTATCTGGGGAAGTATGTAGAGGGTAAACTAAAAGAAAAAAAGAGTTGAGAATAGAACATAACACTACAATATGATAGCTCCTTTACAACTTAGAGGAAGAGGTAGAGTATAGTATAGTCTTTGTCGTGGCCTATAGAGACTGCTGCACTAAAGCAAATGAAAGAAATTTCAACAAATACGATGTGACATGAGTTCCGTTTTAAATTGTATGATGATGATACTAGACTGAAGAAATTACTCCACCTTTCCAGTTAGTAAGTTCTGGCTGGAATACTAATAGGTAATGAGCTGAAGATATACTTGACCGTGATTACCCCGACTGAGTTTAAGGTGACGTGAAGGTGATTTATTTGCTCGAACACGTCTGAGTGTTGGCAAATTAACAACATTTTCAACAGCGAAGTACAAACAGGTTTTTCTGTACATACTTAAGTATAAGTAACGGCACATTGTAGTGTTAGAATATTTATCTTCTTTCTGATAAAGATAAACGTATGACAGAAACTAATGTGTAAGTTGCTATAACCTGTGGTCATTAATATAATATGGAAACGTAAATGTGCCAAAAATCGTCCGATAGATAGACCTAGTTAGTGCATCCAAGTGACATGGAAGTAACAGACGCTGCCTCTTTGAGAAGTCCCTGTTCCTAAGGAGGTCTAAAAGGGCTATCGCATTCGCCATGGGTCCCATAACGGGTTTTAGTCAATAAGAGACATACTCCATCTCCGCTGAGACGGGATCCATGATAGATAACCCACGTTAAAAAAAGGTACGTAAAGGGAAAAGGAAGTCAGTCTTCCCAAGTAGGTAAGTCCTCAGCGTTCGTGTCGCTAACTAGTGTCTTCATATTCCACCTTCGTGATTCTGCAATGCGCTCAACAAACAAGAGTCATTATTTAGTCATTCCACTAACCTTTGAGCTGAAACTTTTATATTGGCAATCTATACCGAAACTTGAGGCAATATTTTCCATTTGGAACCGCAATTTGTATTACATTATCTATGTTAATTTGTGAACATTCTCAAATTAACATATTATAATAATAAGAGTAATCGAAACCGACGAGCATGTATGAAGAGACTGATGAATGTGGATGAAGCGAAAGAGGAATGTAACTCTAGAGAGAACTGGCGCTCTATATTCTCTGCCTACCCTGTTAGGAACTCGGCGTGATGATATGCTGATGATAATAATAATAAAAAGTCTTCACGTCTACTTACCCTGTATGCCTACCCACTTGAACCACTCGGCCACTTTTTCTTACAACACAAGTTGCCGACTGAACCGATATGTATACGTACACGTATGTGTATGTATTTGTACACGGAAATTCAATTATGAAAAATCTCGTAGGCACCTTAAATATATCTCCGGCGGAAATTGGGTGTATGGGTACAACCTGGGATGGGATGGTGTGATATATAACTTGTGTTTTAGGTAACTACTCGATCCGTTAGGCCACCACTACTCAATATTCTATTTTTCATAAAATATCAATTGTATTTCCTTAAAAGCAACCAGCTAACATGACTTATACAAATTGAGCCTCATTAACTAAGGATAATATAATAATTATACACCAGTAGTTATTATTTGGCGAAGAAGTTTAAAAAGCCCCAAGCAAGTTCATTAGCCAGGGTTTCAAGGATGTAGATGTCATTGACCCAAATTAATACCAACGGAATATACTACTGTTGACTTGCATGAATCTAATGCTAATCCGATGAATTTGCGAGGTTGGCTTTGAGCTATTGAGTTAAATTTTTTTTTGGATTTATGGATAAGTTTATTCTGTCACATTCAAAGAGGTTATATTGTTCGATGCATAGCCTACTGGAGTAATTTTATTACTGTCAAAATTTTTTAAAATGTCAAGCATCGTATTAAATTAATGTAACAAAATTGTATTTCCTAACTGAAAATCCCACGGAATGGCAAGGATGGCTAGAATGGCCCTCGACTTGGCACTCGGTACGAAACCTACATATCTTAAAGAAACTGTAGCAAAACAAATGTGGATATCTACAAATGTGACTGTACATGTAACGTTGAAATGCTTAAGATTCTAAATAAATCCGCCTTTGTTTTGTATTTCAGTTTCTGTGAGAACTGCTCAACCGCTCGTTTCGAAAATATGGAGTTCGACAAAATCGTTAGTCAGAAAGACTGCCGCGAAACCGATTGTAGACAATAAATTGGTATCCAAAATGGAATCAGGTTTAGATAATGTAACAGGGGTACTGGTGTCCAAATTGACAATATGGCGCGATAAACAGTATGAAGGAGAACTTAGATATCTTGAGAAAGAAGCAGAAAAAGTTAGGGATAAAATGGGAAAGGGAAGTGGCGAAGATGGATACTAAAATATAATCATATAAAACTCAATACATTCTATTTCTTTGCGTTTTATTTTAACATTGTTTGCGTTATAAAAATCTTATCTTGTATTATAAATTATGTCTTTTTAGCCACCAGTAAGGCACTGGCGCCAACTCTAGCGACTGCTTGGCAATATGCTAAAGTAGAAGCAATACCGCCCATGACTGGGGGCTTTTTTCAAGGAGCAGCTGGTAAAAACTTAGAAAATTCTGTTTCCCAAGCCGTTAACGGATTTATATCTGGATTGGAACAAAAAATTAAAGATATTGATGAGGCAGAACTGAAACAGATACGAGATAAAGAAGCTGCCATAAAAGCGGAACAAGAAAAACAGAAAGCTGAAGCTAAAAAAAAAGATGATGATAGAAAAAAGATAGCGGCTGAAAAGTTGGCTCAAGAAGCTAAAAAGGCCAAGGAAAAGGCAGAAGTTAAAGCAGAGAAGCCGAAAGAAGCAGAAAAGAAAGCAGAACCAGCCAAAGAGACTAAGAAAAAAGCTCCTCCGCCCCCAAAACCTCCTTCGGCAAAGAAAGATGAAAAGAAGAAATAGATAGTAATAACACCTCGTTATGTGTGATTTTTTTTATTGCTTAATATAAGGGTGATACTTAAACCACGCATTTTAATTTAGAAAATGTATTAAGAGTTGATGTGTGGGACGCCGATAGTGAGCTAGCAAACAAGTGATGATAATTGATGAATAAGATTCGCGTTAAAGAGGTCTGTAAGTCTAGGGAGGCATTTTACTCTATTCGCGCTGCCTGATATAGATATTATAGTTTCAAGCACTGACTGTACCTGCAATACAGTAGCAGTAACTGTACATGCATATTTTTATTTCAATAGGCTGGAGATTGATCGCGCATCTCCCCAATCGGAAGTCATTAAACTACGCTTCTCCTTCGGTCTAACGTGCTTTATTTATAACATCTTGTACGCCTGAATGATTAATTGCTTTAATTTGATTCATTACAAACTAAAGCATTGCAGTTATAATGAACGCAGTGGAATGCACCAGCCTATATAATAGTTATCAGTAACCGTAACCTGTATTTGATATGAAATTTACGATGGCCAAGCGTATCACCACAATTACTTGTTATCTGAGAGTGAAAAACGCTGTTAATGAAGCAACAAGGAGGACGTACGATCACTGCCGCGAGGGATTCTCGAAAACTCAGCCACCCCTGGCACATATCAACGCTATGTGGTTCCATTCTCATATAAAGTGGAGAAACTGTCCTAGTTTGAAAAATCTAATTAAACAGGAGATTCCATTGTACTTCTTCTGACATCAATGCAATTTCTAACTTCCATAGGCCGCAAGAATATAAAATAACACAAATATTTGAGTGGCTCATGCAAGCCCATAGATATGTGCTGCCCAAGTTAGACAGCTTCGATTCTATTTAAAACAGGACAACTCTACGTTAAGTTGTAGCTTAATTACCTATAGCTAAAAGGGAGACATGTATGGGGGCCTTTTTGTAACCCCCATGCAGCGTTAAACGTAATGAGGTACGAGGATATGCCATTGTGCATTATTTTACTTTTAATTAGAAGAAAACGGCTTTAAATTAATTGAAAACATATTAATACTTTTTTATTAACTTTACTGTATAATTTGTGTCAGAATAAACGATTGCATCTGTCAACGTCAAACAATAAAAATAATTTAGTAACTGGAGATTAAAATTATAATATATTTTACTGAAAGTCGTCATCATGCCTTCTGGGAAAACTGTTTTTAATTTATTTCGTAAGTATATAGGTAACAATGTCTTTAATGCGAGCATCGTTCGTGTCAGGCCTTAATTATAACTTTTTATACAGGCAACAGAGTAGCGTCAGTGCACCACTTCACCGAGGTTTATAAGCCCCCCCTATCAAGGCATAAGGAAATGCTCTTGGATTTAATTAAAGGTATAAAATGTATAATCGTGCGGAAACGGAGGATTATGCTTAAGAAGTAATTACGCGAGTCTTTTGCTAGCTCGTTCAACTTGACTTCAAGAAGTTTACATTTACGACAAGGTCATGGCCTTAGAACGGAGTATATTCCTAAAGAACTTTTAATTAACTGTAATGTTTTGGTAATACTGAGACATGGTAAATGTATAGAAGAAATACAAGCAACGTGTGTTTGTTTCTTCTCTCCACTCTCTTAAACTTTAACCTAGCTATATATCATGGCAGATATCTGGCTTATATTATATATTATTCCTGCTAATCTTGGTCTCCTCCGTTTCCCTCTAACTTTCATACTAGATATTTAGAAGCTGCCATGCCGTTTAAGGAACCTAGTTATATAAACATACATATACATATTATCACGCCAAGTCCCTAACGGGGTAGGCAGAGAGTATAGAGCACCAGTTCTCTCTAAACTTGCATACCTCTTTCATCATCAGTCTCTTCATACATGCTCGTCGGTTTCGAGTTCTCTTGTTCTAGTTATATTAACGTAAAGGGAAGTAAATCTTTAGACAGGTTAAATTAGCATAAGTAGTACCTATTTCTAAATAATGGCAACTAACTATTTTACTAATCAATCCTTTTATAACAGAGAAGCTTGAAAATGCTTCTAAATCAGAACTGGCCAGGAAGATGCGAGTGGCTAAAGGATTCTATACTTTGGAAATGGCACCGCCTAACGCAAATGAAATACAGGTACCTACTTACCGACTTGATTGCATTGATTCTGCGTCGAGGCAGTAGTTTTCAGTTGTGATAATATATAAGTGACTGAAGAATGGCGATGGATTGAAAGAGGTTTGAAAGCCTAGAGAGAACTAGCGCCTTTCTTCTCTCCAACCCTTTGAGGGACTCGGAGTGATAATACATATACATCATCACAAATTTAAGAGCTGGGCTCTTGTCAGCGTCTCTGATGCAGTCCCCTCCATTCGCTTCTGTCCAGCGCAACCTCCTTGACCTCCTTATACGTCATGAGATAATTTTTTTCTTTGGTCTGACTCATGTATATTAATCTTGGTCTTCCTCTTCCTCTCTTCCCCTCTACCTTTCCATCCAAGATATACATACGTAGGTATATTAGTTGATCATAGTATAAGTCAATAAACGTCATATGAAAAGGTTGTTAGTTTGCATGTGAGAACAGAAACAGACTAGTAGAGCCCGATTTAAAAAATTCAGTAGACTTCGTCAAAATAAAAGGCTTTCTCGGAGACCAATTTGCAACGAAATCAAATTTATTCTAAGTGGAATTGATTCAGTTAGACCTGATGTGCTAACCTAAATCCATATAGATTCTAACGTCAAATCCCTAAAGTCCGAGGAAATATGCTTTAACGTTTTACTTTATTAAATACCTACTAGTTACACCCTGCGGTTACACCCACGTAAAAAAAAAACATTGATAGTTTTTATTTCTATAATAAAACATATCCTATCTGTTATCCAGCTAATAGTTTATTTTAGTGCCAAATTGTACCTATTCAATTCCAATGTTCAGTATTTTTTGTGTGAAAGAGGAACAAATGTCCTCACACACTCGCGTATATAATACTAGCTGTCCCGCCCAGCTTCGCCCGGGTGAAAAAGTAAAACTTCCTGAAACACGTTCGTCCAATCGTCAATTGCACGTCCAATTGTGATGTAAGCTATCCTATCTTTTAAGTTGGATCAAACTGCACACGGTGTGCAAATTTGATTGAAATCGGTTAAGTAGTTTAGGAGTCCATCGCGGACAAACAACGTGACACGTGATTTATATATATTAAGATAAGATTAAATAATAGTGACGATGGACTCGCCATCTGTCACGTTGGCACCTAATATACCTCTGGCGGAAAGTGGGTGTGTGGGTATTACCTATACATATCTGCCTACCCCTTCGGGGACCCTTATGGGAAGGCGTGAGGATATACATTTTAAATAATAGTAGGCCTAGACGGAAGTAGCATACCACGCAATGCCAATTACGCTAATGATACAAACTTATAATGAATTAATTGTGGCAATTAATAAAATCTACTAATTAAAACCAGAAATACACTCGACTGTTCACTGTTAAACGTCTACCATTAGGTACGCATTAGTTCCCTTTTATTATTCAAGGAACGTAGTAGGTAATTGCTGCTTAAAATAATTATTCATTTATATTGACAGAAAATACAAGCTGATTTGGCTCTCATTAAGGAGTTTATAAAGACCGGATGTTACAAGTTTCTTACAGTGAAACAAGCTTGGTTGCTGTGTCTGGTCGGCTTGGAGGTTGGTCTATGGTTTTATCTTGGGGAAACCGTTGGGAAAATGCATATTGTTGGGTACAAAGTGTAGTATTATCAAAACCACTGCATATAATTTTTATAAATAAAATGTCATTATAAAATTAATTGTAATGATTGAAGATGTAACTTTTATTTCCATACAATTACTGTCCATTAGGACATACCTACTTTCTACCTACCTCTGGAACCCTATTTCTAAATACATATATATTTTTGTTATTTATGTGTATACCAAAATACATGTATACATAAAACCTTCTTAAACTGAATACATACCAATGCTTATGAAATTATCCAGCTACTCCTTTAGCGCCCCTTGAGCACAGGAGCACTGGACGCAAGGTGCACCAATACCTTAATATTCGACTCGTTGTTAATATACAGTATATAATTATGCTGATTACATAGGTACATCGACCTACGTTAACCGCATGCGTATGTATTTTTATGATGAAGGCTAACATACAACCCTGACCAAATCCGTAGAATGATGAAGCCGGGCGATGACGGCATTGTATCGTGAACAATAAGCAGCATTAGCATCAAAGGAAAATAAGAGACGTATTATAAAAATTACTTAAACGACCTTAACAAGATACTGTTAATGGTAGCTATGTTGGATGCCTTGCTGTTCTTCGTGCTACGAGTGGCCTCAGAGTATGCATGCCTGCGCACTTAGATAACATACAGGATGCTATTGCATCGTTGCTTGGTATCGGCAGTTACACAGCCAGGAAACGCAGAGCCTTAAGGTAATAATTGTTTAAGATATGAATGCCAAACAGCTAATATTTACTGACAAAAAACCTACCTGCATTGCGGTACTCATTCCAATTCATTTATTCGAAAATCCTTATCAATTTCCTAATGACATGATACTATAAATTCAAATTATAATATACCTACTCATAGTGTACGTGTAATCACCGAAACTTGTATATATACTAAGGTATCAAGAGTTTCTTCTATATTCCTTACAGATTTAAATTCATCCTTTCAATGAACGTTGCTGCAGTGTAAACAGTTACCCACCTACTTTCGTCGGCATGAACGGCATTCATTGGTTCTACATAAGCTCTATCAGTCGTGTTGCTTTTATTGCAGTCTTTAAATACGACAAGGTTCTTTCCATACTGTGTATTGTGTAATGTTGTGTGTGAAGCTTACAAAGGTTTATTATTACTTAAATATTTTGACCCTTGCCGTTTAAATGAAAATAATTAAAAAAAATACTTTGACGTAATAAATGTCATTTGTCCAAAATGGCGTTGAAGGTGCAATGCGGTGTTTCCGCGGAAACGCAAACTCAAGAATTATGATTAAGTTGTACTTAAAAACGTTAAGAAAATGTTTGTGAGTGTATAAATGATAGTGCTTTAATTAATATAACGTCGCCATTCTCACAATCTTCCAGCAGTTAATTATACTGGTGTTTTCGACGTGATGTTGCGACGAGTTAACTTTTATTCGATATGTTTTGCATTCGGTCTCAGTGTTTTATTAATCCTTGCTGGAAGTCGATATACAGATAACACGAATTATCGTCCGTCCCCCGAAAGCCGAAGGAATATCAGAAACTTCTTGAAAACCGAAGATGGGGACGACAATACATTACCAGAAACTGTTACCACAAACCCATTCGATGATGGCTCACCAAATATCAACCAGTTATTAGAGAAAACTCGATTGAAAGTTAAGTTGGAGATGTTGAATTATAATTTTACTCACTCGGGTGTTCACAAGTTGGAAGACTTGCTCCTAGAGTCTGGTGGACAGCCATTAAGGAGTCTTATAATATCTACTTGGCGATCTGGAACTACTTTTCTTGGTGAGGTTCTGAATGCAGTGCCTGGCAACTTCTATCATTATGAGCCATTATTGAAATATGACATTATACAAATAAGAGGCCCTCCGCATGGTGACCAGGCGTTAGACACTATCAAGAACATGTTTAAATGTGAATTTTATGAAATGGATGACTACTTTGATTTTGGCAAAGGACACTTGCACCAATTCAGCCATAATACAAGACTATGGGACCATTGTAAATATAATAAGGAGTTGTGTTTTGATGCTGACTTCACAACTAAGTTTTGTAAGCTATTTCCCTTCCAGAGTATGAAGGTTGTACGAGTGAGGTTACGGCTCATTCGGAGCATTTTGGATGACAAAGAGTAAGTAAATTTGTTATTAAAAACAGACTTTATGCATATATTTACCTTACCATTACAAACTGTTGATTACGGATTGATAACAAAAAGCAATATACATTCACAGTATACTCAAGCAACCTTTATAAATATTTCAGTAATCCCTTTGTTATATTGTTGTAATAGGAATATTTTCACCACTTAAGTCTATTAACATTGTGTAATTATATCCTACAAGAGTTCTAGTGATAAACGGTGCTTTAATGTTCAAAGTCTTTTGAAGTAACATTTATAATTTAACAATGCAGGCTTAATGTGAAAGTAGTGTTGCTGGTGCGTGATCCGCGTGGTGTGATGCAATCACGGCAACACCGGAGCTTCTGCCAACCTGCCCCTGACTGCTGGCAACCAGACCTTCTGTGTGCGGACATGGTCAGTGACTATGTAGCGGCCAGCCGACTGCTCCAGAAGTATCCTGATAGATTATTGTGAGTTAGATTCATTTCATTTTCTTTTTACTTTTTTTTTATCTGTATAAATCTGTATATTTGTATAACATATCTGTTAGTGTGATTTTAATATATACTTTCATAGTGATTTAAAATTTCAGTAATTATGTAACTAGCAAATGTGCCCATACCACATACTATGGGTACTTTCATTATTTTAAAATAATAAACTTTTATAACGAGTTAACAAATAATCATAAGCCAAAATAGAAAAAAATATATCTTCATGAAGAGTGTAAATATTTTCCAGGCCAATCCTGTAATTTTTACAGGTCGCACCCTTGTGGCTCAATCTTCAATGTAAAAATTTTATATATAATAATGATGCTAGTTGCCTGTGGCCTGTTTGCATATTTGAGTACACAAGATGCCTTTCACTTATCAGGTGAAATCAAAGATTGCAATGATTTTGTGTATAATACAACTAAACCTGTTCTTGAGATATAAGTAATCTACACATTCTTATATGAAGATAATTCTACTTGCACTTTTTGTCAGGAAAACAGCATATTGTTCTTGCAATTAGTGATTAGATTCGTGATTGTTTTCTCTTAATTGCTTTCATCTATCTATACTAATGTGTAGCCAGTAAGTAGACTCAGAAAACTACTATTACAAATTCAAAAATATTAAGATATATTATTCACAGAGGCTTTATATGATTCTGATATTAATATGCAAGTGAAGGCGGAAGTAGCCCCATCATAGCTTATATATGACCTGCGGTAAATATGTATTTCATAGAGCTGCGGTGGCTGTGGTTCAAGCAGCTGCCTGCGATACAAAGATGAAAACCCGACTGTACAGTGATTAGTCACACCACAAGCTTTATGGTCAAGGAAACCTGCATATGTTTCAGAAGAAATTCAAAGACGTGTATGTTTAATCAGGCTTGAGTTACAGACTCGTACTTAAAATATATATAAATATCTTCTTTAAAATCTAAAATATATCTTTATATCGAATATGTATATCCATCACGCCTTCTCACAAGGGACCCCGTAGCGGTAGGCAGAGGTGAATAAGTAGTACCGACACACCCACTTTCAGCCAGAGACATTTTTTGGTGTAACAACGTAACAGACATTAATATTACATATTCATAATGAAGGAGAGTCCTCGATGTGTGTGCTATATAAAATATTACATACCTACGTGAGCAGTTTTAATTATACAAATGGAATTAATATGCGCCCCCATTCAACTCAATGGTGCCACTCGTATGTGGGTATTTGACATGTCATACTACGATGGCTAGACGCGGTATCGCTGCCTTACATACATATAGCGTCACGCTAAGTTCCTTACGTGGCAGGCAGAGAGACGAGCGCCATAACACAGGCTTAGCTCGAAACGAGCTCCAAAACGTCTTGGAGCCAAACGTTTTGGAGCCCGTAATCGTTGACAATCTAAACATCACGCTTCTGGACCAAGTCAAACGACCCTAGGTAGTGTCCAGGCCA
>JACCPG010000137.1:23816-46468 GCA_016069955.1 Drepana arcuata
TATATTTGTATAACATATCTGTTAGTGTGATTTTAATATATACTTTCATAGTGATTTAAAATTTCAGTAATTATGTAACTAGCAAATGTGCCCATACCACATACTATGGGTACTTTCATTATTTTAAAATAATAAACTTTATAACGAGTTAACAAATAATCATAAGCCAAAATAGAAAAAAATATATCTTCATGAAGAGTGTAAATATTTTCCAGGCCAATCCTGTAATTTTTACAGGTTGCACCCTTATGGCTCAATCTTCAATGTAAAAATTTTATATATAATAATGATGCTAGTTGCCTGTGGCCTGTTTGCATATTTGAGTACACAAGATGCCTTTCACTTATCAGGTGAAGTCAAAGATTGCAATGATTTTGTGTATAATACAATTAAACCTGTTCTTGAGATATAAGTAATCTACACATTCTTATATGAAGATAATTCTACTTGCACTTTTTGTCAGGAAAACAGCATATTGTTCTTGCAATTAGTGATTAGATTCGTGATTGTTTACTCTTAATATGCTTTCATCTATCTATACTAATGTGTAGCCAGTAAGTAGACTCAGAAAACTACTATTACAAATTCAAAAATATTAAGATATAATATTCACAGAGGCTTTATATGATTCTGATATTAATATGCAAGTGAAGGCGGAAGTAGCCCCATCATAGCTTATATATGACCTACGGTAAATATGTATTTCATAGAGCTGCGGTGGCTGTGGTTCAAGCAGCTGCCTGCGATACAAAGATCGCAAGTTGAAAACCCGACTGTACCGAGTGATTAGTCACACCACAAGCTTTATGGTGAAGAAAACCTTCATATGTTTCAGAAGAAATTCAAAGACGTGTATGTTTAATCAGGCTTGAGTTACAGACTCGTACTTAAAATATATATAAATATCTTCATTAAAATCTAAAATATATCTTTATATCGAATATGTATATCCATCACGCCTTCTCACAAGGGACCCCGTAGCGGTAGGCAGAGGTGAATAAGTAGTACCGACACACCCACTTTTAGCCAGAGACATTTTTTGGTGTAACAACGTAACAGACATTAATAGTACATATTCATAATGAAGGAGAGTCCTTGATGTGTGTGCTATATAAAATATTACAAACCTACGTGAGCAGTTTTAATTATACAAATGGAATTAATATGCGCCCCCATTCAACTCAATGGTGCCACTCGTATGTGGGTATTTGACATGTACTACGATGTACGACATACTACGATGGCTAGACGCGGTATCGCTGCCTTACATACATATAGCGTCACGCTAAGTTCCTTACGTGGCAGGCAAAGAGACGAGCGCCATAACACAGGCTTAGCTCGAAACGAGTTAGAGAACGAGAACGAGAACTTAGCTGTAATCGTTGACAATCCAAGCATCACGCTTCTGGACCAAGTCAAACGACCCTAGGTAGTGTCCAGGCCAAATTAAGTACCCCATATGGGGCGGACTTGAGACTTCCATACCAACCTACCACCAGTTTATATAAATATGTTTTATATAATACTTTGTTTGTACTTGTAATTGAGTAGGTACGCAGAGTTTCTAACCGCTTACTTACCTACACTTATTCGTTCAAAGGTACTGAACGTAGTTAGAAATGTGGATTCCAAGTATTCCGATGCTATCAGTGGTTTTCAGGGTGCTCTAGAAGTATGGAGTTACAACAAATGCACTATGTACCCAGCAATAGTTTCTTCAAGAACAAATGTGTTTAAGCTCTGGTCTCATGACAGGAACTAGCCATATTCGTCCCCGACGGACATGTGTAGTTGGCTCTTCCCGGTTGCGTTTGTATCGACTTACATGTAACCTTCTGACCTGTATATTGCTCTGTGTCCCGTTGCTGACCTAGTACGACGCATGACCCAATTCTTATTAATTATACTAATTGACATTGACATATAATCTATACAAATTGAAATAATGCGGTTGTTTATCAGTGTTCTGTCCTAGAATATATATTAACGGTCAAGATTCATTATGTACTTTAATATATGCATATATTATACTCATTTGTTTGTGGTTTGTGCTAGGTAATGATCATAATAGTAGGTGTATCAAGAATCTTACAGTTTAGATAGAAGATACATAATCTTCTTCCTACACAAGGGTAGGCAGAATTGTATTAACGGCTCTTTTTGTTAGAGATATATTTAGCTACCAATTACCAGATGGCAATCTGTCATCCTTTACCCGACTAAAGTATACTGAAAGGTGTCGCTTTGTTGCAGGGTGCTACGTTACGAAGAGTTAGCTTTGAATCCAAATGAGACGACACACGATTTGCTAAAGTTCCTAAAACTGAGCGCTACTCCGTCGATAGACGAGTTCCTACACTCACACACAAACCTGGAGGTAGCTGGCGTCAGTTCCACCTTCAGGGTATCCCGCGACGTGCCTTTCAGGTGGAAGAATGTTCTGGACTTCGACTACGTTACAGATGTACAGGTATGATCTTGAATCTATTAAATATAGGCTACTGTATACTTATTGGCTTATAACGATAAAATCTAATATCCTTCCATCGCAAAAAGCAGAAGGAGGATTCGATAAGTAAGTATAGTTTGCAAAGAACTAGGAAGAGATTAGTCTTGTCAACATTTTATACAGTTTTTACTCGCGTGAATATTATTGAAGTCTTAGTTTTTTTTTTCAAGTAAAAATACATCTGTTTGTTAATCTAGCTAGTAATCCACCTCTGTGCTGAATTCCATCCATATCCGTAGTAACTCTTGCGTGAAAGTGAACTAACATCCTCACAAACTTTCATATTTATACTTAACATTAGTTGTAAGTAAATTAATCTAAAATATATACGAGTTGTATCAGATAATAAATAGAACAGTTGTATTTTGGGAGTTGTACAAATAGTTCGAAAGATAACAAAATTTCAACTTTATTCAAAAACTATTGTTTATTGTTTATTATTTTAATGTGACTTTTTTTAAATTTAATGTAAATTTTAAAAAAGTTACATTAAACGTGTATAATTTCACCATTATAGTAAATATTTAAGCGAAAGTATGTTTTAAAAATTACGACTCGAAGATATATTTTTGTATTTGTTGCCTTTTACTGTGCATTTTGTCACTACTCTAAGTATATTAAAAGTTAGTTAATAAACTAGTTTAAAGAATATTTTTTGTATCTGATCAAAGATTGTTTACGGACGTCCGTAGGTAGTGTGAGTAGTGAGCTAAGCAACGAAACCGCTCTGGCAGTAAGAGCTAGTGCACCTCGACGTAGCCTACTGGCCTATACCTAGTATGTTCTCAATTTCAGTTTGCTTGCAAAGAAGCGATGAATCTATGGGGCTATCGCATGGCGTACAACGCGACACACATGGCCAGCAGTGACTTCTACCCTCTGGATCCCTACGTCATCAAGCTGTGATTCTAATCCACAATGCCCGGAACATTTCCTGATCTCTTCTCCATTCGAGGCTAGAGCCTTTATATTACGTAAGTTACTAATATAATCTGGTGTTACAAATTTCATCTTACTCCGATGAGTTTAGCCATATCATGTGATTCAACATCAAACATCGGAATCTTCCTCGTTTGTTATATAAGTAGCATGTAGCCAAAATTAGCGTTAAGATTCCTCCAGAAATACTCTACTGTTTTATAAAAGTCGTAATGTATACCTCTATAAAACACGTGGGGTTTTACATAAACACTTACACACAGTATACGCCTAATATTTGAGTTTAGCTATAGTATTAATACATCCTCTTAAGTAGATTATAATAACATAAACTCAATGAATGGAGACGTGATGAGCGCCCGGCTTAGACTAATGTTTAATGACTTGTAGAGCGCTATTTTTCAGGTTCAAACCTTATTATACAGGTACATATGACTATATTAAGGATACGAATGTTTTATTATACTACCAAGGCGGCAAATCTGATGTTAAGCGGTTACCGGGTGTACACTCGTGCATGGGTGACGGTGATATTTTCTTACTTATCGTATACATAATGTAGCTCCTAAAAGAGGTATTACACACCTGACTTTAGGAAGGAAGTTAAAAAATCCTAGTAATAAAATTGTGGACAATTTTAGTAATTGTTGATAGACAGTTTACCGATAGGGTCGGCCCTTTATAATACCTTTGTCCATTATTTAAGTATATAAGTGTCCATAGGCTGCGGTAACCATTTACCATCAGACAGCCCGCCTTTTCGCGGTTAGTATCCTCGATGCCAACTTACTGGTATATTTTAACATCCAATTATTTTAATTTTAAAATGTACTTTTTTCAGATAATGCTCCACATCTATTTGTATCCGCGTGTCCAATTGTGGAAGACATTTGGCTGTATCCTAAAACTTAGAAGCATTGCTATTGCAACATTAGGTAAACTACATCCACAAGTGGAGTGGGTAAGTTTTGTAACGTAATACATAGGCTTGGACACCAGTATTAGACAATACTACTATTAAACGTCACAAGCAGAGTCTGCTTTGTGTTTATTTTTTTTACATGAACTCTTTGGTTCGAGATTTTATTTTATGTTATACTATTGCCATATTGGATTTGATTATTTTTCGTACGTTTTAATGTTGACGCTATTGTTTATGCCCTAATACATGTTACATATGATTAATGGAAATATACATATGTTAATATAACATATGTACAATGTTAATTATGAATTGATTTTTATTATTATATATACGTATGTATGTATTTTGATTTAGTTACTTAACAGTATTTACTTTGGTTGTTCGTTTGATGTTGTAAGACTGAAAGCAATTCCACTAACCATATTCTTCCAAACACTACTCTATTCGAAATGCGCTTCTCTAGTTAACGAACAGTACGTCATAGTTGTAAGTTAGTGAACGGTTGCGAGCAGCACTGGGTGTGGCACAATATCAAAATGTAAAAGATGGACCATTAATTAGATAGAGGCGAAAATTGCTTGAACTGTTCTCGTTGTAAGGGTTGTAACTCGACTTAGTTCTAGATATGGCCAGAAACAATTTTCGCCTCTCCCATTAAACGCGGTTTAATTGTAAGCCAAGTATATTTAGCACTCACGGAATTGACGGTTGTTGATGCTTCCATAGTAGACACTCGTGTGTAGATTAGATATAAGTGTACATGGTACTGCTCATTATTCTGTCTATCAGAGAGCTATGATACGAGGCAGTATGATTTTATACCATTGCTAAATTAACTGTCATAGCAATATACAAAGCTAATTACTTTACGCTCATACTGTTGTTACGTGAGGTTATACAAGGCAGCTTGTGTTTATATGTTTTAAAAGTATCGCATTAACGCAAGTCAATAGACTCAAAATGTATAGGTTCCGATACTATTAATGATTGTAGAAAACATTATTTATTAGAATATTTACTTGTGGTTTTTTAACTCTGAAAGTTGGAATTTGTGTTTCAGGGAACAGTTTTTCTTTCTATCTATGTTCCAAATTTCATCCACATTAAATCAGTCCCGGTATTTTCCAATTAATGTACGTAGATAATTGAAACCACTACACCACTATGGCACAAGGCACTGTTACTCACTTTAGACACACCAAAACACCAAAGAAATATTAATATAATGTATTATGCAAGATTACTATTCACTTGTTTTTGTAAAGCACTTTCTCAGCGAAGAAATTCGATGTTATTAAATATTGTAAAAAATGTTATTAAATGAAATGGAAGTGAATATAATCTCCGTCCATAATATTAATGCATACCACAGCACGGCCCATTGATTATTATCTTCAAGCCTTTTTGAAAGGGTCTCCGAAGGGGTAGGCTGTGGGGTGTGTGACGTCAGATAACATCCACTTTTTACCGAATATATTCTTATGTTCCAACATGTGAGAATTGTTAAAGTATTTACTTAGTCCGTTTCACCGCTTCAGGACCACATTGACCCTTAATATCATATAGAACACAAAAATAATTTGACAAATGTGTTCAGGCGCTGTTTAAGACGTGTAACTATAATTTCAGTAGTGCGAAAGGGATAGATATAAACGTATATATCGTACGTCACTAGTCGAGTGATTGGCAACCCCATGTCGTCGCATTGGCATTAGGACGTCATGGTAAAGCCCTTTATGCTTTGCGTTTTATTAATTCAAAAAGAAAAATGCTCAGAATCATATCGTGAAAGAAATTGATGCCTACAAGCGTATACGGATTTGTATTTGCTACGTACTAGTGTCTCATACTGAATGAACTTAAATCTAACAACGAACGTACATTTATATTTAAAAATTCAAATGAGACACTTTATATTAGAACGGTAGGTGTAATGCTGATAAAAATCGAACAAATAAATGTAGTGAGAATCATTAAGTGCACTTGATTATAAGGTAGTGAACAATTAGGGTTTAACCATTATTAAAAATGTCTTAATAATATATACTTTTTGTGTGTATTGAGTTCCGCAATAATTATATTATTATTTATGTAACATAGCGTTGGCTAAGTACTGTCATATATATACGAAGATTGAATCGAACTAGGAAACTGATAATACTCTATTTCATGAAACGAAGGATATTAAACGTTGGCGTGTGAACTATTTGATAGATATTGGTTGTTGAATTAGTCATTTAGATGGTGTTATCGCGTTGTTCGGGGCTAGTTGAAAGTGAAGGCTGGTTCTTAGCCACGCACGCTGGACATTTAAGGATTACTTTTCAAGTAGACACAATTGCCGGTTCCTTTACCAGTTCCAAGTAACGCATAACACCTTTATATCATAAACCATACATAGTTTTATAGCTTTTATCGAACCTACGTGATATATTGGTAGACACTTATTGTAAGTTATAATTTTTGACTCGTCTCTCTAATTGTTGCCGGAAAATCATAAGTAATCAGATCTTCTATATTGGACACTCATAATACTCATATTACTCATATTTACTACTTACTTATCAAATATACCTTTGTTATAGAAAATAGAAATAAATAATTTACGGATTTTTCGGCAACTCAGTTGTAGTTCAGGGATGCAGTGCCCCGCGTATACGTCAGTTGCGCGTGCGCACTCGCCCTGTTCTATCGAAGCTTACAAACAACAAAAGTCAATAATCATCAATTACTAATTAAGAGAACATGCTTCCTGATAGATCTGACAATATAATAATTATATAATTCAGTTTTGCCTTAATGAGATACATACTGGTAGGTGATGTAAGTAATATTTATTATTGAATTGCATGTTAGGTTATATACATAAAACAATTATTTATATCGACGTTCTGGTGGCTGGCTGGACCCAGTGTAGATTTTTTATCATATCATTAGCATATCATAAGGTTTACACTTATATATTGTAACTGTTTATTCACATTTGGCTTTTACTTTGAATATTATTAAAATTGTTAGCAATAACATTTATCGATTATTGTGTCGTGTGTATTTATAATTTGGGTTTGGTGTTGTATTATTTGTTTATATACATACCTTAGTCATATTTACGGGGATTGTATTACTCTGTGTATGGTAAAGAGGATATTGGGCGTTCGCTGACTTTCCTATTTGAATAATTTATTATTTATTTAATATTTATGCACAATTCAAGTACAATGGTGGACTTAATGCTAAAGCATTTTCTACCAGTCAACCACCCTTTACAGGAGAAACATGGAAGCGGGTGTGTGTGCACAGAAGAATTTGCTAATTTAATACTTTTTTAAATACTTCCGGCCGTTAAAAGTTGGCATTCTTCAGCATTAGTGCTACGCAGATAGATTCATTTCTAATAAAATATATTAATAAATAAAAATAAATTTATTATAAACTTGCCGCTAACGACAATAATACTTTATACTACAAGGGTTGCAAATAAGTAAGCGGTCCGCCTGATAGTAAGCGCGTACCGCTGCCTATGGCTTGCAACACCTGGGGTATCCCCCGCGCGCTAATAGCACTTAAATTTTACAGAAACTAAGTCTTACGCCCTTGGATATACGAATACACGTCTTTTCTTGTTAAATACAAGAAAAGACGTGTATTCGCAACGCAAAATGTAACGCAATTATATTTTTGTAACAAATTATATAAATTTATTTTCTATGAAATAGGGAAGTCTGAAAACGCCCAACAAATCACAATTTGATCTTAATATTTGGTGACAATAATCTCTTGAAATATGGTTGCGGTCTCGCATAAATCGTGTACATTTATGTGTTACATTTTGATGTGTAATTAATCTAGTTTATTGGGAATTGAAGTCGTACAATAACGATGGAATAACTTCCGAATAATAATAACAGAACAATAAGTACATGCGATTGAAAACTGTAGCATTATTATAGATGCAGGATCAATACAGCCTATACGTACATAGGTGTGTTTACTAATTGCAAGTAATATTCTGTAAAATTGCAAATATTCTGTATAATTGCATTCATTGGCCCATACTTAAAATGGTAGAGTTTAAGGGTAGCCTTACTAGGATAAGAGTTACAATTGGATGGTTAAGATGTTGAAATTTTACTCATAGACTTATAGCACGGCCGGCGTTATTATTGCAAACATTGTATTATCTTTTATTTCAAGTTAATAAAGTGATTACGAACAAAATTGGGTTTATGTTTTATTGGTGCACTATTCACTAACTAATACCTAAGCATTTGATGTATGCAACTCTGTGAAGAAGCGATTGGTACCTTAAGCGACGCTCGTAGATGCTTCTGTACTTTGAGGTTACTATAAGTACAGAAGTATCTACACATATTGTCAGTTGTAAAATATCTAGTTTAATACCAATGATGCAGACTAATTAATTTTTTGAAGAGTTAAGCCGTAGAGCCTTGGAGGCCGAGTGGTTCGAGCAGTTGCCTGCGACGCAAAGGTCGCAAGTTAGAATCCCGACTGTACCAATGAGTTTTTCTGAACTTAAGTACAGTGATTAGTCACACCACGAGCTTTACGGTGAAGGAAAACATCGAGAGGAAACCATACGTCTGAGAAGAAATTCAAAGGCGTATGTATGGTAGTGCTCGAGTAACGGCGATGGACTCGCCATCTGTCACGTTGGCACCTAATATACCTCTGGCGGAAAGTGGGTGTGTGTTATTACCTATACACCTCTGTCTACCCTTTCGGGGACCCTTGTGGGAAGGCGTGATGAAGAGTTACAGTCCTACTCACACATAGACTAAAGTGGCGTCAGTAATGTATATTATTACTACCAAAAACCGTAAAGCCCGTAAACAGATCACACGCAGGCAACTGCTGGAGTTCGAGCTTGAGTTTTAATAAAATTAATGACACTATAACGGTACGGTAATTTTTTATATTACAGTTTATAATAGACTATTAGTCAGTATATTTTAACGAAAACGGCAAACGCCACAACAATAACTATACACACTACGATAACCATAGCTGACAGGTTGATCATGCTCTCCATTATGTGGCTGTGGTCCGGAGCAGAGTTCTTCATGACAGTGCCTGACAACGCCTCTGCAGAGAGTATGAGCGATGCTGCATGGACCCCTACGAACATAATTATCATATTAACGATCATCATCTTTACGTATTTGTTTTAATAAATACCACCTGAGTGGCTAATAAGCATGCGGCCCACCTGGTGGTAAGCGGTTACAGCCACCTATGGACGTTGCAACACCAGAGGTATCACTCGCGCGTTGCCGACCATGCAGGAATCTTTTCACACCCTCCTTGAAGAACTTCATGCTGTACTCTCCAGGGAAAACCTCAACGGGGAGCTCATTTCACAGCCTGAGCGTTCGCGGAATGAAGCTCTTTTGGAACCGCGCAGTGCGAGACCTTTATGGTTCCAAAGAATGGGGCTGAATTCCCCTTCGATGGCGAGAAGTGCGGTGGTAGAAGGTAGAAGTGGGCATCTCGTCGAACAATTCTTCAGAACACTCAATAATCGAAACAACGCGACAGTGAATTTTCTCATCACGAACCTTTCTTTCCCCGTGAAGCTCGATGCTAAATCGTTCAGAAAGAGTCATTGGAACAGACCACCGGGGCTTCGACCTGCAATCTTCATTTGGTAGGTGAGGTGACCAACTTCTTCGCCAACAAAATTCAAGCTATGCAGATTAGGTATTTTTTGTAAAGTCGGCCATGAGCTGAATAGAATAAGTAAAGTCCACTTGGGGCCTTTCCAAATTCCCGAAGAAAGCGGGACCTGTTCGGCTTTAATTATACTAACTACTTTCCTTATTTTATTTACCTTACGAGTATTCAATATAAAACTTACTAACCTTTTGTAATCATTTCTAAAATCCCCCTTTTCCTCTGATATATTTTTTCAGTTACCGCTGCGAATAAGCCTTCCAATGTCAGCATTACTGGCAACTGAACACATGCGAGAATATTTTAATTTTAATGATAACGGCGCGTTGTCCAAATCACAATGAAATTGATTAACCGTCCGTCGATAACAGTTAACTTGTACTGAATATGCCTAACCACTACCTGAGTAGATAGCTACCTACTTAGTAGTTGTAACGCATAGATATGCATGCATATAGCTTTCATAAATTTACTGTAGACTGTGCCTTTCCGGAAGACAGAAAGAAATACTTTTGCAAACTTAAGTTTCATAGAACAGTAGTGTTTAAAATGCACAACGTTTTAAAAGATGGTCTCTTAAATACCTAAGTACCTGCGAATTACCTATTCATACCTACTTAGGCTTTCATAAAAGCTTATCATAAATCCAAAGTTGAAGAACGCGTTTCTCAGGATGTTCTTTTAAAACGTATTCGGAATTCTAAAATAGTTATTGTTATATTCCAATAGATCTTTTAAGTAGGTATATATTTAAGCCAAGTTATTCCAGGAAAATATAAGGTAAGAAATAAAGAAATTAGTACTCCTAAGTACTTATAAGCTTTTTAGTTTATTTTAAATATATCTCCTTATAACATAAATTAACTAAACAGGAATAGATAGATTATACTTAGTTTCAGGAACTGTTACGTGTTTTTATTGCGCCATAATTTGACCAATTTATTTCATTTCTCAGCTCGTTATTCATCAGGCACCGGTTCTGTTAAAAAGAAGCATATTAAAGACCTACGAGAATCTCTATGCTAGTCTGCATTGGTAGTCCTTGTAGCGGATCCCCAATTGTGGATTAAATACAAAAATATGCTTCACAATTAACAAAGGGAACACATCTCAACTGCTTATGTTCTTCTACAATACTTCATCGGACATACACGCACATAGAAATCGCTCTCGTATAACAAAACTCGGCACCAAAATGGCGTGTTGTAGGCTACATACATTTAATCTACACGAGCTCGCAACCCACAGATTTAACCGCTTGGCCACAAGACCAGTATAATAAAAGTTGCCAAAAGAAACGAATTAAAATACTGCTCTCTAGAAAGAGAATTGGTCACAAATTCACAATGATGTAATCGCATCAATCAATCTAGCTGAACTCATCGGGCCCACCCACGCCCCCACGTGGGACACAGATTACTTAATAGCTAAATCAACGGGGGGCAACAGCGGGATTCTATTGTGAGCAGGAATAGAGCAGTCACTTCGACCTACAAACGATTATAATACGTTTAATAAAGAAACCGGTAGTTATCGTAATTGTCAAAGCAGTTGCCTGCGACGCAAAGGTCGCAAGTTCGAATTCCGACTGTACCAATGAGTTTTTTCTGAACTTAAGTACAGTGATTAGTCACACCACGAGTTTTACGGTGAAGGAAAACATCGAGAGGAAACCTGCATACGTCTGAGAAGAAATTCAAAGGCGTATGTATAGTCGTGCTTGAGTAACGGCGATGGACTCGCCATCTGTCACATTGGCACCTAATATACCTCTGGCGGAAAGTGGGTGTGTATTACCTATACACCTCTGCCTACCCCTTCGGGGACCCTTGTGGCAAGGCGTGAGGATATATATATATATATAATGCAGTTATAAAGTAAATAAAGTAAATAAATGCAGTATATAAAGTTATTAACTGCAATCTAACGCGTAATATAGAGCAATTTGCTTTGATTTAAAACTAGTGTTTTATTTTCTTTGGCCCGAATTTAAAAGGATCATATCATGGTATTTAATAGCCTGTATATTATTCCACAAGTATCCGGTATAACAACATAAGTACCTTTCAGCTTTACAATATAGGAGCTAAACGGTACGAGTGGTATTTGAATATATTGCTTACCAAAATCACATTGTTGCGACTCTGAAAACTTCAGAGTCTTATTTTTATTGGTAAGAAGCTCAATGTAAGTCTTTAATAAGGGTGTTGTGTTTGGTTCTTGTAATATGAGATCTGAAACAATCAGACAGACAATATCAGCGTCAGACAATATCAGATTTTTTATTTGGATTTACACTTAGGTACAGCTGTACCAAACTCATAGCCTCTTATGGAGGCCTTTATACGTAATTTCACGCCTTCCCACATGTCAAAGGGGATGGCAGTCCAGAGGTGTGTATGAATAACGGCGATAGACTCACCATCTGTCACGTTGGTACCTTAAATATATCTCTAGCGGAAAGTGGGTGTATGGGTACTACATATTCACCTCTGCCTTACCGCCTTATTTGCACCTGTGCGAAGCCGCGTTGGGTCGCTACACCTGTTTATATTATATTATGAACTCCACTACCATTATATGTAGTATGTAGGTACTAAATAGCTGATCTATTCATGCTTTAGCCAGTAGTATATGCTTTAGAGTTTAGACTATGACTTGTGTGTCAGTCAGTCACGATAATAATTTGTAGACACAACTGATAAATATTACAGATCCGAGGCTCATTAGTGTCTTTTAAGATCCAACGTACATAGATTACAAAATATGTCAAACAGTAGGTAATCAATATTGTGAACTAATGTTTGTAAGATTACATTTATTTGAATATACGATAGTGTAATCGCTATAGCTACTTAATAAACCAATTACGTAATGGAGATTATTAATGTTTACCATTTAGTTAATGTATTTGAGTAATTAATCACGCGGGAACTTATTTATATAATCATAGAAAAATACTTTAGATATTTATACCTAATATTTAATCGGTAGTTGCCAACGTCGGTTTGGAGAATAGTTTTCGACCGCTCGAAAGAAAATGTGTTACAATCATTTATATTGCCATGATCCCACTATTGTAGTTGCAAGTGAGTTCAACATATATAAAATGTCAAAATCAGGGTAAGGTAATCATATTTGACGACCTATCTGGTCTAGTGGTTAGAGCTCCTGACTGCGAAACTTGAGGTCGCGGGTTCGAATCCCGCTGAGGGCAGATATTTGTGTGATGAACACGAGTATTTGTACCTTAGTCTTGAATGTTCTATGTATTTATGTATATATCTATCTATATAAGTATATATAAATAAATATTATTATTATTATTTATTATTATTATTATAAGTACATATATCGTTTTCTAGTTACCATGACACAAGCTTTGCTTAATTTGGGACAATTGGGCAATTTGTGTGGAATTGTCCTAGGTATTATATTATTAATATTACGAAAGATATAAGGTACGTATGCGAAAGAAACTATCATTTGTATTTCTTGCAACAATAAATAAAATGCTAGGTAGGTAGTAGGTACATAATAATATTCACCAGACAACTTTATATACCTATAATAATAGCTATATGTACTATAAACATGTAAAACTAACTATTTGCGGACAATGAGGTTTTACTATTACTATATACTAGTATTATTTACATCAATGTTTGCGGATAAAATATTTGACCTATAGATACATGCTGTTAAATTGAGGAAGAAGTCAGTAGGTACCGATCGTACCGGCAGAAATTATATATGGCTATACAATTTAATATTGCCACAGTTTTTATAAGACACAATACAAGATAAGACAATTTGTGTGTACACAATAACACAAACTTCCGGGCGTACATATCAGATGCTAATGCTTTTTGGAGCTATCTAGAATTTCAATACAAATAAAAATGTAATGTAGTTAATTTTATCGTTAAAACACCGAATGAGGATAGAAAAATACTCACTGAATGCCCATAAAACCAACAGCACAAAGGTTCCAAAGCAAGTAATTGCACCCAGTATGTTGATAGACAAAAGAATGTAGGTCCTATTGTTGTAACTGCCATCGCTGGAACAGATGCACTTAGTTTTCGGGTGATCCGTATAACTCTAGTTGGTAATAGTCTAGTTCTAGTTGGGAATAGTTTTAAATAAAAAAACTTTAGCTTTATTCTATAATGGAACAATGAATATGCTTATTTTGTCGGTTGATACCGAGTGTGCGATTGACCTTGGATAAATTAAACTAGACGCGTGAGCGTTAGTAAGCGAGCAGTAACTTATAAAGGCACACATCAGACACGTTATCACTAAAATAAATCTCTATTGCCTACCAAAACCATCTTCTAAGCCTATGTATACATACACATACAAGGATACATTATTCGTTAGAAGGAACTAACATCCCGTTGTATTTCTTCATCTTGTTGAAAACTTTCGCTCCAATATATAAGTAATTTATATTTATATAAAAATATTTATACGATATATTAAGTTTTTCTAGATTTCGTGAACGTGATTCGCGTAATTTTATATTTATTTTTGTTAGGTTTTGGTTTTACATAGAATAATGTCCACGTAAACCCTAAGTTCAACTGGACCATACCTACCAGTATCTAACCCTGATTGGGGTAAATAATAATCGGCTAACATCAGTTAATGTATAACGATGCTTATAAAAACAAACATAACAAACTAGGGTTATATCATTACGCACTAAGATTGTATACCTACTTAATTATGGTAACTTTTTACGTGCAGTCAGACAAAAATAAGACAAAAAAGAACGGCTATTCTGAAGGACACTGTATATAAGACCTAAACGTATTTTATATGCTAGAGGAAACCGAAATTCATTCTTGTCACAATCTTTATAAACAAAAATTACCTATCTGATAGGTAATTTTTGTTAAATTGCCAGTGTTCAATTACACTGTATCACGACTTTCGAACACTTTTTACTTAAACTGTCAATAGCGAGACCGACTCCATAATACTTTGACAGGTCCTCGGGACTGGAATTTCAAAGGTATTGTAAGACTGTGAAAGCTAAGATTAAGTTCAAATTTTTCACAAATTGTCATTGTCATCGACAATATATATAGATAGCGCCATCCACAAAGACGCGCCCCACCTTCCACTAATGTTTGAGTATTGTCGGTACACACTGATTACCTATGAATGCACTCGCACACTACAAATTATAGACCTCCTTATCCTAGCACCACGCCACCTCCTCGACTAAAAATTGGTGGGGCGCGTCTTCGTGGATGGCACACCAAAACGTCGTAACTAAAGAAAGGCGAAAAAGATGCCACCTATCGCGTTAACTTAAAAATGAATTTCTTGAAATAGTCTCTGAAGCTAGCTTCAGTCAATGCTTATCTTAATTCTTATTATTATGAACCAAGGAATATCTCAAACCCAGCAAGGATTTGGGTAATTATATCAAAAGTTTTAAGCAAAAGAATATTTAATTTACTCGCTTACCGATCTGTTAGTATGGCCTGTTCCATATCTTTTTATCTTTATGGGTTCAATTTTGGGTTAATGGTGACGAGCCTGATCTTAGCTATTCCGCCAATGTCACGTGGAGATTGAAGATATACGATTGAAATACGTCGGCAGGACGCTCGTTTATAACTTAATTTATATACAATCAAACAATATTTTTACACATAAATGACAACTCAATTTACCAAACCTTTGTCAGGTACGAACATTTACGTTTGTTGTCACTGATTGTCAATACTTTAATCTCCTTTCCAGACCTCCTTTGAAAAATCGACCTTTTCACCTTTTAGCGCTAAATTCAGACCACAATATTAAGCAATATTAGGACCAAGTGGGGCACATCAATACATGGCCCTTAGGGGGCGTCCATAAATTACGTGAGATGTTTAAGGGGGGGGGGGGAGGGGGTCGAGTCAAATCTCATCTGATCTTACGTTGGAGAGGGGGGTCTCGGCCAATACCACGCAATTCTTTTTCCGATTAAACAAAAAAATATATATTATTTTGGTCCATTTAAGATAGGACATGCGTAAGATTTAATCTTATAATTAAACTCAACATTTTGAAAAATCTCACGTGAGATTGGGGGATGGGGGAGGGGGTTGAATAAAATCTCACGATATCTCACCAGGGGGGAGGGAGGGACAGAAAATAAAAAAATACACCTCACGTAATTTATGGACGCCCCCTTACGAGCAAGATTTCTCAAATTCTTTTGTCACCAAACGATCGCCCTTTCCCGACCAATATTTTGTACATACTTTATTTGACACTGCTATTAAGATATCCGAAGAAGATGGCTCCTTTTATGAGGATACTTAATATATTTCAACACATTTATTCCTTACGCGTTTCTCTTAGATTACATTACCTACTAGCTGTATCGCGGTATCATCCGCGTAAAATTTGCTTTCAATGATATATGTATTGCACAACCTAACTATGTAAAAACATCATGTATGTAGCCGAGTCCTTGAGAACAAAGCTGTGTGTCAATCTAACTCCCTCGAATACAACACGTAATATATGATTATTGTTATAGATGACATTCTCCTAATACAGTTTGTATGATAGGACTCAAGTGTTTTTTTGTATAGTCAAACTCGTGGTCACGCTTTCTCGCAAGAGTTTGCTATGTATTCAATTTCTGTTCCGAAGAAGTAGACGTGTCACACCATCCGCAATATATTTACATACTTACATAGTATAGTATCAGGTGCTCATGCAACGACAGCATTCGTTAGATGACGAGGCGATATCTCTTCAGTAAAACACACGTCTATGAATTATCTTTTGGAACATATGCAGGCTTCCTCACGGTGTTTTCAAGTAAAGCTCGTGATGTGATAACTCACTAAAGTTCAGATATAAGCCGAAGTTTTAATCTTTAATCTTGAATTTTGCACTTGTGTACATACCTAAATCACCCATCCATAACGGCTTAAGGTTGAGAGTGATCGAGCCACTTGTTATGTGATTATGTTCGACTCTACTGTGCGATATCTATCCAGTCTATTAAACAGACTGTTTAATTAGGTCGATTTCTCAAACCAGTCTCCGGTTATGCGGATTATTGCAGCAGTATTATGTTGCACTTAGTTACATGTAACCGTCGCAAAAAATCAATCGACTGTCCTCACGCCATCCCACAAGGGTCCCCGAAGGGGTAGGCAGAGGTGTATAGGTAATACCAACAGACCCACTTTCCGCCAGAGATATATTAGGTGCCAACGTGACAGATGGCGAGTCCATCGCCGTTACTCAAGCACGACTATGCATACGCCTTTGAATTTCTTCTCAGACGTATGCAGGTTTCCTCTCGATGTTTTCCTTCACCGTCAAGCTCGTGGTGTGACTAATCACTGTACATACATAAGTTCAGAAAAACTCATTGATACATTCGGGATTCGAATTTGCGATCTTTGTGTCGCAGGCAACTCCTCGAACCACTCGGCCACCACGGCTCTCTGTACTGGCTGGCTAGCTGGCATATGTACCTATATAATGTAAATTAGTTCGTTACAAGAACACATAGCATACACGTCGGTTATTAAATTTTCTTCATGCTTCGAAGAATTCATAGCGATAGATTAGTAGAGCATAGCTGATGCGATACATAGTCTCCTTAATGCTAAATAAAGTTTAAGTCAAGACTAAAGTAAACCAGGATTTGATATATGGTCGTTGTGTAACCAATACACACATTAAAATAAAAACTCTTTGACATATTTGCTAGAGTTTTTTTATGTAATATGTCAAAAAGAGTAGGTAGTTGCTCATGCATGTGCTTGTTAGAAAGATATTGTTTTACCTTAACCGTTGTTTGGAAGGCTAAAAGATGGCAATGAAACGATGGATGGATGAATGATAATATAGCTAGAAAAGGGAGTGAATATGGATATAGAATATAGATGATGACTGATAAAGATGGGTGTAGAAAATGCTATTGCACTGATTTGAAATAGCATGTTATAAGGTAATGAGAAGACCGAATAGTTTATTTGCTACCAGTATATAGGCCGAGCGGGCAACTTTTCTTTGTAGATCTCTCATTGTACTAGAATAATATATACATACTGGTGCTTTGATTAATAATAATAAGTTTTTTTTTTGTTTTTACTAAAAAAAAATCCCTAAAGGGAATAATTTTAGTTCATTTGAATAAAGTTATTCATTACTGGTTAATTAGATGTCCGGTTTTAAGGCCTGTGTTCCTTGGGTACAAATCTAGAACATTCTTAACCAAGAAACTAACTATCCGTGTATCTGAATATCGTGAAGGTTCGGTCTACAGTAATAATAAGTTTAAATTATGTATTTGAGTTAGTATTTCCAGAACGTGAAATTTCTAAGATAACGCGAAGTGCTTCGCTGTATTTACAATAGGCTCAGCGCTATCAACAGATAGCGCCAAGTCTCCTCTTGTCCACGGCGCGGCGGCGCAGGCGCATGCGTCAGGTTTATTATAATTAGACCAGTTTCTCAGTTGCATAGTATACTATGTCAGTTGTCAGTTGAAGACAGCCAGTAGGGCCGCGGGCGTGGTGTGCGTCGGTTTGTAGCTATATTCATTCAGTACTGTGAGTCGCAATACGTGCGCACACGCAGCAAACACTGTTTTGTTTACAAACAACGCTCACTTTGTGACCTTTATTTTTTATCACTTCACATTCTAAAGATTGGATTTGCCGGTGAGTTGTATTTTGTAATATGTTTTATAATTCTGTTAACTAACTTTATCCGGAAATCTGTCGAATTCGTAAAGGCATGCATCTACGCACATATATGGTATTCCAAATTTATTCAATATGACCGGTTCTTTATTAAGTGGCCATACACAATCTGGAATTTACCTAATGCTGCTTTATTGTAACCCTGTAGGAATGTATAAAATTGATGAGACAACTGTACCTGTCTTCTGTTTACATAATTAAATAATGAATAGGTTTACAATTTGCAACACACATTTTGCATAACGGCTATACCTACTTAATCACTACTTAAGTATTATAAAAATGTCCCCGCCACGTCTGTCTGTATGTCTCTCTCTTTCTCTCTCAAAAACAACGGATTTCGATGCGAGTGATGCGATCACCAATATTCGTGAGGAGTGTGTTTGTCTCATTAAGGTTTTGTACAAAGTAGTTCAAATTCAACTTGTGCAAGGTTTGACGTAAACAAACATACTAACACTGCAAGCTATACAACAGCCATTGCCCATTATTCAAGTCTACCTTGGTATATACAAATTATTTTTCATTAACGTCTGATGCAGAAAAGGTTAAGTAGTATAAAAGTTTGCTCTACTTTTAATAACTCAGAGACAGAACACGTATGAAATAAGAAGATCACTTCAATCAAATTTTATTAATAAAAATATCTAAATGCCGTCAGAAAAATATATTTATTAATAAAAAGAATGTACCTAACAGTAAATAAAACCTGTGTCTTCTTAAAAAGAAAAAATAACAGTTATGTTTAAATAAAATACTTTAATACGCGACATTGGAATGTAATATTAGTTTTAGCAATTTTACGAACATCATATCGATAGCTCTTCTGGCGGTTTAATTGACCTTTAGATATTTTATCAATGAGGTCAATTTGTATCTTCATATATTAAGTAGGCTGATATGTCAATAAATTTACAAATCTCTTCAACATATTTATTTATTTATTTAGGTCTACCAACGTATGCTTACAATAATACTTAAATACTATTACAGTTTGACAACTTAAAACTAAAGTAGCATCAATTATAGGTAAACACGACAATTGGTGCAAGTGCACCAATAATAAGAGTAGGCTTAAACGTAATTAAAATTCTACATGCTGGTTACGGTTCGGCGGAGCTGGTGAGGAGAAACATGCCAAATGTCAATAAGATCTTCTTTTAATAGTTTAGAAAGCCTAGAAATGGAGGAATTTGCACCAAAAACAATTTATCTTCACGCCTTCCCACGCATGGATTTGTAAGTACATAGTACCCAAGATGTCTTATATGTACAAAATATAATTGCATCCTTTGCTGAGCGACTGCCGGTCAATATTGTTAAGCTCTGGACTATTTTAATCTGTAGAAGTATACACGAAGAATCTCAATGGATGCTTTTCCCTTGATCATAAATTATATTTATTATGTATATTTATATATATAGTATATTTATTTGAGCTAGAAGTATAATCGGAAGAATACTCTGATTACTGTATTCATTATTTAAGAATGCGAAATGGAGATAAATATGACGTACATATTCACTCGTAAATCCGTACCTTTAATTTTATGTTACTCTTCTCTTTTGATATTTAAACAGCAGGTGTTTAGGTATACAAATCTTATATACAATCAGATTAGTACGAATTACATTGTAGCAATATAGGTTACAAAACGCGTAATACATATAGTGCACAAATATATGACGTTATCTTCATAATTATAACGTTTACAGCGATACATTGTGCATAATTTATATTTGACTTGCAACATATTAACGCTATTGTGTTTTATTGTACTCTAGTATTTATTTATAATCATTATTAACCTTTGTGATAGCATGTTATTGACACGTTCTTCGCAAAGTATTCTATAACCAAGCAGTAAATCTGCTATTATAGAAATATGATTTTAATATATATTTTATGTAACACTTCTAGCCTTCCAAAATCTTCGTAAAAGATAGAGATTTAAGAAAAACTGAGATTGAAAAATATAATTATGTCTGTAGGGCGCATATATGTATATCCGTACATGACAAATATACGTCTGTAGCTTAAATATCTAAAAATAAATGTTTGAAATAGTACGTCTAGATGAGGCACCTGCGTGTAGAATTGTGCATGGACACTATATTTATAGTGGCACATAATTTGCTAAATATAGCAAATTATGTGCCACTATAACTAACTAGCTAAATATAGCTATACAAAAAAAAAATCTGCGTATGAAATTGTACACCTGTAGGAGTACATGAGTGAGTCTATCGTTAAAATGTCATGTAAAAAATCTAAGGCTAACTCAATATAATATTATAATATTATTCATGACATTAATACGTAAGAAAACCCCACTACCCGACAGTGGGAATTCCAACAAGTTGAAAATTAAGCAACAGTATATTTTCACTCCTTATGTATGAGAAGTTTTCGTACGTTTAATCACACTAGCCACTTGCTAGAGAAACGCGGATTTACTTGCCGTCAGACAAGTTGGAATCTTAATCCTTACTAATATTATAAATGTGAATGTAAGTTTGTTTGTTACGCTTTCACGTAAAAACTACATAACCGATTATGATGAAAGTTTGTACACATATTCGTGGAGGTATAGTAGTTACTAGAGAAGTAACATAGGATTAATTGAAAAAAAAAATTACGACTGAAAAAAAGCCGGTTTACTGATATTTTTTATGGTGATGGCTTATACCCAGGATTAAGACATAGGCTACATTTGAATCCCGAAAGATTCAAAGCTCTTATATTATAAAGGCAAAAAAAATATGTTGCTCTTTCCACGCGGGCGAAGCCGCGGGCATAAGCTAATATAATATATATCGCCGGTGACCAGGGTTGTTACCTCTGCCTCCCCGGGGTCTTTTGTGGGACGTAGCGGTAAACATACCTACAGAAATACTGTACGTAATATTTCACTTTATCAAGTGAACTAGAGGGAAACTAGCACTGTAAGACAAAGTTAATTAAGTAGCCAGTGGAATATATGTATGTTATGTAAGTATGTGAGATCGTATCCAGTACCTGCCCACACCCCGCCGCTATCGCATTGAGTGAGTGTGCATTGACCTCACTTGTCCAGCAGATTTTTTAACCTTGTATTAAAATACGTGCCTATTGTCATGCAGTGTATTTATTCTATCTACCTATATGAATATTCACTTTAAGCTTTGCCACTTTGACATCAGTCAACCGATACCCTCCTCAAACATAAAAGTGGTTTTATGTGTAGTTATTCGTTTCATACGTTCGCTTAGCACGTTTTTTACCCAACTCCGGAACCGCACATTTTAAACCAAGCATTTATTAATATTTTATGGCTTCGACCCCAACGCGAGTTAGGGCCCGAATATAGGCAGGCTCTCATTAAGGAGGTAGGGCATAACGGATATTCCGTTCGAATATGGAGCTGCCCGACTGGGGCAGACCTCCACCTTATAGAAGTCCGCAGCCAAATAACAAAAATGTTTGTGTTGTATACCTACGAGGTGAATAAAGTTTCCAGTAATAAGCTCCTTGGGGAGGGGGGAAGAATTGTTATATTGTTTTGGCAACCGAGAGATTAGTCCTATTATGCTGCCAGCACAGTATAACTCTCCGAACACAGAGTGGCAACGCGCAAGTGATACTTCGGTATCGTGAGCGTAAATAGGCTACGGTAACAGTTTCCCATCAGGTGGGTCGTATGCTTGTTTGCCACTCTTGGTGTATAAAAAAAGGCATATAAGTCTCTCTCATATTAGAAATGCGATTGTGAGGATTTTTGTTCCTGCTTCGCGTAAACACTATTGTATTCAACGGAAGCGTGTGGTATTTGGCTCAGAGATTAGCTCGATTTAAACATTAGATATA